>CM019064.1:448947625-449149343 GCA_009667805.1 Leptobrachium leishanense
ACCGCCGGAAAATATCAGATCCGATCCGATAAGCCACTGAAAACCCTCTGACTGTGTCCAAAAAAAGTGATGATCCGCCTCCAGAAAAAGCTGACAAGCTGACGAATGAGGTTAGAAAAAAAAGAACTGGCACTTTTAAAAGCTGTTTGCAAAAAAACTACTGCACAAAAATGATTGAAAATTACATACAAGGTCTTATGAATAATAATGACGTTTTTTTACAGAAAAAAAACGCTATTTGAAGAAATTAAAAAAAACAGGAAACATAATTTTGCTGAAAAATTCCTAAAAAGAAATAAACAGTTTATTAGAAATTGAATAAAAACAGGGAATATTTTTTACCTTGAAACCTATGGGATTCGCCTGATAAGGCTAGGGTCAGACTAACGCATTTTTCGAGTTGTTCGTGAAAAAGTGCGTTCGAACGAATGGACGCATTTTTTCACGGAATACGTGATAGCGGTCATACGATGCACAATTTTCGTCCGTGATTTTGTACGGTTATCAATAAAACACTTTTTGCATCTGGACGTTATGTTGGCCGGACATGAGCAGCGTCTGACGTCTCCTAATCACACACACACGCCGCTAGCGGACGCAGCGCACTCTGTACGTCCGTACTAGCAGTATCACGTTCTCGAAAAAATGCATTCGTTTGCCACTTGCGTTGCGCAGCCGCACTTTTGTGCGGCCGTTCTTCGTATGCTGCCCGGCATTGGACGTCATTTGCTGCTAGCACGGCCGTGATTTAGTGCTGCTAAACGCACGTTAATACTGCGTTAGTCTGACCCTAGCCTTAAACCTGCCGAATGAAACCACTGAACAGCGGGGCATTTCACTGACATTTCTCTGCTGTTCGGTTTCTCTGGATAGATTAACCATAGCTTCTCTATGGGATATTTCACTGCCGTCAAACAGGCACCGTATTTCCCTGGCAATTCGCCAATATTTGGCGAACTGCCAGCTTTTTAATAGCCAAATTGCTCCTAAATTGCACAGTACGGGGAAAATCACTGTTCAGTGTAATTTCGGGGCTAGTTCGGCTCTATTTGAATAACCCTGATAGTTGACTTTATATATTTTTTTCCGAATCAAAAAATGGTAGGGCGCCGCCCCATCTGTCCCTACGGACGAGCCACCACCGTGTTACAGGTAGGAAGGAGCAGGCACCCTCTTACAGCTCTTATGCATATGCAGATCTCTCGAGTGACCACCCCTTCCCTTCACTGGTGGATCCAGAATAGGGGCACCTGGCGTGTGCCTACCGCCCCCCTTCCCCCTACTTGCAATCCCATTATGGGTGATACTCTAGAAATTTTAAAAATTTGAAACCCCAGAGTCTGGAAAACAAGTCTGACCATGTATAAAGTACAGGAAGAAACATTGCTGCAATGACTCACTTTCTTGGTTTCCAAGGAAGAGGTTGGGCTGGGTATGGAGATTAGATTACAGAGTGTTAGAAGAGAGTTGGCTCAAAAAAAGAGGCAACAGGTAGACTCTATTAACTAAAAATGTATGAAAATGTCAGTTTTCGCCAGTGGTTTTTAAAGATTTGTATTGATTAATCTCAGTCAGTTGAAGAGAGATGGATGTAGCTATATTTTAGGGGGCAATTGAACATTACAAGAATATTCTCCTTTAAGTAAAATTTGGACAAAATGAAAGGAAGAATTAAGGAGGAACTAAAGAAAACGAATCGGAGAATTACAATTCTATTAATAAAAAAATAATAAAAATGACAACAGTTTTTACCATTAACATTTAAATCATGTATTTTCTCACAACATTAAAACTAATTTTGAAAGAATATTTACTATTTTGGCCTGAAAATTTAATACCCACCTGATTCTCCACAATTACCAGTTAATTTGGTTTATTACTCACAAAATGCATTGAATGTGGTATTTCAAAATCCAAGCTAAGGGCTCGATTTAATTCAAATTTAGTTTGTTTTCAGCTGTTATTCGGACATTTTTCAGTTCGAAGTTTTAAAGGGCCAGTACCACCAAAAAACGAAATAGCCTCATTGTGCTTATTTGATGTTGCTGATATCTTACATGTGTTTGTTTTTCTCTTGTATGTTTAGTTAGGAAAATATTTTCCTCTATATGTGTCACTGGGTGCATCCATTGTGTGATATTTTCCTCTATGTGTCACTGGGTGCATCCATTGTGTGATATTTCCCTCTATATGTGTCACTGGGTGCATCCATTGTGTGATATTTTCCTCTATATGTGTCACTGGGCGCATCCATTGTGTGATATTTCCCTCTATATGTGTCACCGGGTGCATCCATTGTGTGATATTTTCCTCTATTTGTGTCACTGGGCGCATCCATTGTGTGATATTTTCCTCCTATATGTGTTAGTGGGTGCATCCATTGTGTGATATTTTGTGTTGTAAACTGCCCCCCCCCCCAGAATCTTTCCATCACTTTCTCCTCACTGTGTGGCTTTGACCATAGAATGGAGTGAATGGGTCAGTCACCGACTCACATCATTGTATTGTGTGGGATGTATTCAAAGGACATCACCAGGGGGTAGATTAGAAGTCTTTTAAGTTCCCGGTTTTATCTCATTCAGCTGTCAGCTCTTAGCTCAGGTAGCATTGAGAGCAATAGACCCAATGTCGCTTTGTTTAAACATCCCCTCTTCCACCTCATTAACTGTTAAATACTGTATAAGATAAAGCACAGCCACAAAGTAAAACTCACCATAAGATTTTGGTAAACATTGCATCATGAGAAAAATCCACAAAATGGAAAAAGGAGATAAAAGAAACTACATTTATTTTTCCTTTTTACGTGCAAAAAGCAGCATGTGTTTTATAAGATGGTTTTGTTTGTAATGCACAATCAAGTTACAGCTTAAGAGTTTACCGGCATTTCAGTCCCCATAAAAATGAGACTGAATTATAACTGGAATGTATGGGTTTGCCAAATATGAAAAAAATTCAACTGCTGAAAGGGGGTAATAAATGGATTTTTAGGTGGAGAAACAGAAAATCCGAATGAACCGTCATTTAAATATTGGATATTTAAATGTGCGCCTGTAAACATTTAACACAGTGTCTATATACAGAATGCACCTGTAAACATGTAACATAGTGACTATATACAGAATGCACCTGTAAACATGTAACACAGTGACTATATACAGAATGTGTGTAAACATGTAACATAGTGACTATATACAGAATGCACCTGTAAACATGTAACACAGTGACTATATACAGAATGCACCTGTAAACATGTAACACAGTGACTATATAACAGAATGCACCTGTAAACATGTAACACAGTGACTATATACAGAATGCACCTGTAAACGTAACACAGTGACTATATACAGAATGTACCTGTAAACATGTAACACAGTGACTATATACAGAATGCACCTGTAAACATGTAACACAGTGACTATATACAGAATGCACCTGTAAACATGTAACACAGTGACTATATACAGAATGCACCTGTAAACATGTAACACAGTGACTATATACAGAATGTACCTGTAAACATGTAACATAGTGACTATATAAGAATGCACCTGTAAACATGTAACACAGTGACTATATACAGAATGCACCTGTAAACATGTAACACAGTGACTATATACAGAATGCGCCTGTAAACATGTAACACAGTGACTATATACAGAATGCACCTGTAAACATGTAACATAGTGATTATATACAGATTGCACCTGTAAACATGTAACATAGTGACTATATACAGAATGTGCCTGTAAACATGTAACACAGTGACTATATACAGAATGTGCCTGTAAACATGTAACACAGTGACTATATACAGAATGCACCTGTAAACATGTAACATAGTGACTATATACAGAATGCACCTGTAAACATGTAATATAGTGACTATATACAGAATGTGCCTGTAAACATGTAACACAGTGACTATATACAGAATGTGCCTGTAAACATGTAACACAGTGACTATATACAGAATGTGCCTGTAAACATGTAACATAGTGACTATATACAGAATGTGCCTGTAACCATGTAACATAGTGACTATATACAGAATGTGCCTGTAAACATGTAACACAGTGACTATATACAGAATGTACCTGTAAACATGTAAACAGTGACTATATACAGAATGCACTGTAAACATGTAACATAGTGATTATATACAGATTGCACCTGTAAACATGTAACATAGTGACTATATATACAGAATGTGCCTGTAAACATGTAACATAGTGACTATATACAGAATGTGCCTGTAAACATGTAACACAGTGACTATATACAGAATGCACCTGTAAACATGTAACATAGTGATTATATACAGATTGCACCTGTAAACATGTAACACAGTGACTATATACAGAATGTGCCTGTAAACATGTAACACAGTGACTATATACAGAATGTGCCTGTAAACATGTAACACAGTGACTATATACAGAATGCACCTGTAAACATGTAACATAGTGACTATATACAGAATGTGCCTGTAAACATGTAACACAGTGACTATATACAGAATGTGCCTGTAAACATGTAACACAGTGACTATATACAGAATGTGCCTGTAAACATGTAACATAGTGACTATATACAGAATGTGCCTGTAAACATGTAACACAGTGACTATATACAGAATGCTTTTTTGGATAGACAATGATGTCATCACATGGAGCAGGCTGACATTATCAGTCTTTGAGCTGTCCCTGGCAGCAGGGATATTCAAATCTCGTCTGCCGAGTGACAGTTGCGTGGTTGGAGGGAACTCCACTGCTTCATACAGCGATATTGGTCAAACAAGGTAGGAGGAAGAACGAGGGTCACCAACACTGACAAGAGCAGCAAGAGCCGCCAAAGAGGAAGAGGAGGAATAGGTGTCCTAGCAATCGGATCATAGACACACACTCACATACTGACCTCCATAATTCCACTCTGCAACCAGAAAGAAGCAACAAGCATACAGATCATCCACACACTCACAGACTAAACTGTTATTCCACTCTGCTGTCCCTCCCACCCAGGCCCGGTCCAAAATTTCAGCTCTCTTTTCCAGCTACTTCCACCTTTCTTTTCTTCCCAAGCACAAGCTTCTGGTCCTTCCCATGCAATCACTACTATATTTTTTCTGGCCTCCAGCTCCACCTTCCGCCTGCTCCCATTTTTTACATACCTCCGTCCCTTAGATCAGTGTTTCTCAACTCTGGTCCTCAGGACCCACTAACAGGCCAGGTTTGCAGGATATCTGAAGCACAGTGCTGGTGATATGATTAGCTGCAGTGCTCAGTGATTGCAGGATTCAGTCTGCATTTACCCAAGGTGATCCTTAAAATCTGGCCTGTTAGTGGGTCCTGAGGACTGGAGTTGAGAAACCCTGCCTTAGATTGAAAGCTCACGGGATGTCTGGCTGAGCACTTTGTTAAGGTGCTGTATGAAACTCACATTAATGCGCAGTGTGTATGAGCACCACAGCAATGAAACTCACAGTAATGTGCTGTGTGTATGAGCTCCACAGCAATGAAACTCACAGTAATGCGCAGTGTGTATGAGCTCCACAGCAATGAAAATCACAGTAATGCGCAGTATATATGAGCTCCACAGCAATGAAACACACAGTAATGTGCAGTGTGTACGAGCTCCACAGCAATGAAACTCACAGTAATGCACAGGACAGTTATTCAACGAGCAGGGTCATCTCTTCCTCATGTATAATTATTATGTCTCGTGTTTGTGCTCCCCAATTGTAAAGCGCTACGGAATATGCTGGTGCTATATAAGTGACCCTAACTGTCACTCCATGCAACCTGACCACATTTATTGGCTGAAGTGGTCAGGGTGCGTAGAGTTTCTCTTTGAGGCTGATGCCTGGTAAAGGAAAACCTCTGAATGTTACTCCAGCTCATTGTTATCATTGACACAATCCTTTTGGTGCATCGCGGGTTACTGTTTCCACGTTCAGATCAGATTGTCATCTTTTTCTAAAGGGGTTAAACGCCCTCTTGTAAAACTCATTCAATCCTTGTCTTGATAGAAAGCAGACGTTAGCTGCAGTTAAGGCTTGTGGTCAGGATACTTTCACCCGGGTCGGGAGAAACCGCAGCGGATGTGTAACATTCAGTGAATGTGTATAATTCAGAAAATTAAATCAAGAGAGAAAATCTTAGAAAAAGAAAGAGATTTCGTCAAATTGCTGCTCTGCCTGCGGTTTGCGTGGAGTTTTCTTTTTGTGATGTGGCTAAAAAACTCAGAAAGTGGATTGGATGATCTCCCAAGAATATGCTCCGTCGGAACGCTCTGTGCAGGGAAAAAAAAGCAAACTATGAACCTGTGTGTGGGATTATTCACTAAATGGTTTACTCACTAACGCCCGAATTTGCCACCGAGCTGAGAATGTCACCATATTCACTATTCTGTAATGTATTTCTAAAATATATTTTTTAGAATGTATTTCCACCAAATTTAGGCAAATTGACAGCAAAATACAGTGCATTTCGCAGCAATAGGGAGCGATTCACTGTCACCGAAATTGTCCCATACAGAGCTAACGATTCGTCTTTTCCCAGACCTTTTTGTATTTTTTAAAGACATTTTTTTTCTATAAAAGACCTTTTTTATTATTTTTTAAAAGACCTTTTTGTTTTATAAACTCCTATTAGGGGAATAGGAGACTTCCTTTTTTTTCTTTCAGTTCGGTGCAATTCGTCGTTCTTAATTCGGCGCTTTTCACCAACGTCCGATAGCTGCTTTGGCAAATCCATTTTCATCTTTCAGATCTGCAAGCTCTCGTGATCTCGTTGCAGCATGGCTAGAGCACCCGGTGAGCAGCCACCTTACAACTTTTGCCGGCAGCCGCTTGCTGGAGTGTGGCGCCAGCCGGTGGGGCCTGATAGAATGCTGTTTGTGCATTGTGCCATCTGCCCCTTGTCTGTGCCTGAGGTATGCAATGTAATAATATATATATATATATATATATGAGGTCTGATTTTGTCTGGGTGTACAGTACATGTATCTGAGGTATGTGTCTGGGTGTACATGTATCTGAGGTCTGCATCTGGGTGTACATGTATCTGAGGTCTGATTATGTCTGGGTATACATGTATCTGGGGTCTGTGTCTGGGTGTACATGTATCTGAGGTCATATTATGTCTGGGTATACATGTATCTGAGTTCTGCGTCTGGGTGTACATGTATCTGAGGTCTGATTATGTCTGGGTATACATGTATCTGAGGTCTGCGTCTGGGTGTACATGTATCTGAGTTCTGCATCTGAGTGTACATGTATCTGAGATCTGATTATGTCTGGTATACATGTATCTGAGGTCTGATTTGTATGGGTATACATGTATCTGAGGTCTGCGTCTGGGTGTACATGTATCTGAGGTCTGCATCTGGGTGTACATGTATCTGAGGTCTGATTATGTCTGGGTATACATGTATCTGAGAAGAGAAAAAAGATGTCATTTGTGCTCGTTTCTATATATTTCCAATATATATAAATATATAGAAACGAGCGCAGATGACATCTTTTTTCTCTTGTTATGTTTTATACATGAACTGGGCTGTTACTCCTGGCTGTTGCAGCTGCTCTGGTAAGTATAGGCGCAATGCCATTTTTTCTGTATACATGTATCTGAGGTCTGCGTCTGGGTGTATATGTATCTGAGGTCTGATTATGTCTGGGTATACATGTATCTGAGGTCTGATTTGTATGGGTATACATGTATCTGAGGTCTGCGTATGGGTGTACATGTATCTGAGGTCTGTGTCTGGGTGTACATGTATCTGAGGTCTGATTATGTCTGGGTATACATGTATCCGAGGTCTGATTTGTATGGGTATACATGTTTCTGAGGTACTGTATAATGTGCCTGGGTATAAATGTATCTGAGGTCTGATGTGTTTAGGTATTCATGTATCTGAAGTCTGATGTGTGTGTATATACTTATATATTAGGTCTGGTGTGTGTTTGGGGGGCAGGGTGTGCAGTGGGTAAATGGGGTGTGTGGCCAAACATTTCAATATTATAAATTGCTTAGATGCTTATCTGTGGTGGGGCCTAGGATCTGTCCTCTCTGTTTACCTTTCTTTACCATAGGATGCCACTATTGGATTTCCAACACCCCTCCCTCTTCTGTTTATTCTTCATTGCTATGATTTCTCGTGGGTTCAGTATAGGTTCAAGACCTGAGGAAGAGAGAAATAGTCTTGAAACAAGCTTGTCTTTTAAATGTAATGTTAGTCCAATAAAAAAAGGAATCACTACTACTGCTATACTTACTCAGGTGATTTTGGCATCTGGACTAACACGGCTACATATATATATATATATTATTATTATTATTTCATTTGTTTGCTTAATTTACATTTTTAACACTTGTGTAACTTTTCCATCACACCAAGTTTAGTGAATTTATCTGCTTGATAAGGTTAGCTGCCGTTTGCCGCATCTGTGACCCAGCGAATAATTCCAGGTTACATAAGACTAGGGTCAGACGAACGCATTTTTCGCGTTGTCCGTGAAAAAGTGCGTTCGAACGAATGGACGTATTTTTTCACGGAATACGCGATAGCGGTCATACTATGGCGCATTTTCGTCCGTGATTTTGTACGGATCATCAATAAAACCCTTTTTGCGTCTGGACGTTATGTTGGCCGGACGTGGCAAGCGTCTGACGTCTCCTAATCACGCACACAACGCCTCTAGCGGAACGCAGCGCACTCTGTACGTCAGTAGTAGCGGTTTGACGTTCTAGAAAAAAAATGTGTTTGTTTGCCGCTTGCGTTGCGCGGACCAACTTTCGTGCGGCCGTTCTTCGTATGTTCCCCGGCATTGGACGTCATTTGCTGCTAGCACGGCCGTGATTTCGTGCGGTTAAACGCACGTTAAAAATGCTTTCGTCTGACCTTAGCCTTAGGCGATATTAAGCCGCACACACTCACTGCTCTGCAAACACTGGCCTTGTGAATTCCTGAGGGATGAGGAATGCATCGCTCCACTTGTTTTGATTCAAAATGCACAAAGTACTAATATAACTCATATCTTGATTCCACTTACGCCGGAGGACGCAATGCATCGCTCACCTTACAGCGCGCAGGGAACGCTCAGTCGCGCTGCTGGAGAAATGAGGAATAAATAGCAGACTTGCCATGAACTAAGAGGTGTCTAACCGTGTCACCCGATGGCTTTCGACACTGCAGAGCTCTAAACCTGCTAAGTATTTGGGATAGAAAGTTAGAAAACATCTGAGGTGTCAAGGATAGAGATCACAGTATTAAACCATGCAATTAATGTTACTTAATCCAGCATGGAAAGGGTTCTTTCCTTCCAAGTGTCACTTTTTAGAAGGGCCTGTCCCTATCTTGGGCCCTAATCTACCTCCTCTCATTCCTTGTGGCAGGTTTCTTTTTAGGGGCTCCTCCATATATTCAGGGTGTGCGGGTGTGTTTTAGGGGCTCCTCCATATATTCAGGGTGTGCGGGTGTCTTTTTAGGGCTCCTCCATATATTCAGGTGTGGTGGGTGTCTTTTAGGGGTTCTCCATATTTCAGGGTGTGCGGGTGTCTTTTTAGGGGTTCCTCCATATATTCAGGGTGTGCGGGTGTCTTTTTAGGGGCTCCTCCATATATTCAGGGTGGTGGGTGTTTTTTTAGGGGTTCCTCCATATATTCAGGGTGTGTGGGTGTCTTTTTAGGGGCCCTCCATATTTCAGGGTGTGTGGGTGTCATTTTAGGGGGCTCCTCCATATATCAGGGTTGGTGTGGGGGTGTCTTTATAGGGGCTCCTCCATATATTCAGGGTGTGCGGGTGTCTTTTTAGGGGCTCCTCCATATATTCAGGGTGTGTGGGTGTCCTTTTAGAGGCTCCTCCATATTTTCAGGTGTGTGGGTGTCATTTTTAGGGGCTCCTCCATATATTCAGGGTGTGCGGGTGTCTTTTTAGGGGTTCCTCCATATTTTCAGGGTGTGCGGTGTCTTTTTAGGGGTTCCTCCATATATTCAGGGTGTGTGGGTGTCTTTTTAGGGGCTCCTCCATATATTCAGGGTATGTGGGTGTTTTTAGGGGCTCCTCCATATATTCAGGGTATGTGGGTGTTTTTAGGGGTTCCTCCATATATTCAGGGTGTGCGGGTGTTCTTTTTAGGGGCTCCTCCATATATCAGGGTGTGTGGGTGTCCTTTTAGAGGCTCCTCATATTTTTCAGGGTGTGTGGGTGTCATTTTAGGGGGCTCCTCCATATATTCAGGGTGTGTGGGTGTCTTTTTAGGGGCTCCTCCATATATTCAGGGTGTGTGGGTGTCTTTTTAGGGCTCCTCCATATATTCAGGGTGTGTGGGTGTCTATTTAGGGGCTCCTCCATATATTCAGGGTGTGGGGGTGTCTTTTTAGGGGCTCCTCCATATATTCAGGGTGTGTGGGTGTCTTTTTAGGGGCTCCTCCATATATTCAGGGTGTGTGGGTGTCTTTTTTAGGGGCTCCTCCATATATTCAGGGTGTGTGGGTGTCTTTTTTAGGGGCTCCTCCATATATTCAGGGTGTGTGGGTGTTTTTAGGGGTTCCTCCATATATTCAGGATGTGTGGGTGTCTTTTTAGGGCTCCTCCATATATTCAGGATGTGTGGGTGTCTTTTTAGGGGCTCCTCCATATATTCAGGGTGTGGGGTGTCTTTTTAGGGGCTCCTCCATATATTCAGGGTGTGTGGGTGTCTATTTAGGGGCTCCTCCATATATTCAGGGTGTGTGGTGTCTTTTTAGCGGCTCCTCCATATATTCAGGGTGTGCGGATGTCTTTTAGGGGCTCCTCCATATATTCAGGGTGTGTGGGTGTCTTTAGGGGTCCTCCATATATTCAGGGTGTGGTGTCTTTTTTAGGGGCTCCTCCATATATTCAGGGTGTGCGGGTGTCTTTTAGGGGCTCCTCCATATATACAGGGTGTGTGGGTGTCTTTTTAGGGGCTCCTCCATTTATTCCGGGTGTGCGGGTGTCATTTTAGGGGTTCCTCCATATATTCAGGGTGTGTGGGTGTCTTTTTAGGGGCTCCTTTATATATTCAGGGTGTGCGGGTGTCTTTTTAGGGGCTCCTTTATATATTCAGGGTGTGCGGGTGTCTTTTTAGGGGCTCCTCCATATATTCAGGGTGTGTGGGTGTCTTTTTAGCGGCTCCTCCATATATTCAGGGTGTGCGGTTGTCTTTTTAGCGGCTCCTCCATATATTCAGGGTGTGCGGGTGTCTTTTTAGCGGCTCCTCCATATATTCAGTGTGTGCGGGTGTCTTTTTAGCAGCTCCTCCATATATTCAGGGTGTGCGGGTGTCTTTTTAGGCTTTCCTTTATATATCAGGGTGTGTGGGTGCCTTTTTAGGGCTCCTCCATATATTCAGGGTGTGTGGGTGTGTTTTAGGGGTTCCTCCATATATTCAGGGTGTGTGGGTGTCATTTTAGGGGGTCCTCCATATATTCAGGGTGTGAGTGTTGTGTGGGTGTCTTTTAGGGGCCCTCCATATATTCAGGGTGTGTGGGTGTCTTTTTAGGGGCTCCTCCATTATTCAGGGTGTGTGGTGTCTTTTTAGGGGCTCCTCCATATATTCAGGGTGTGTGGGTGCTTTTAGGGGTTCCTCCATATATTCAGGATGTGTGGGTGTCTTTTTAGGGGCTCCTCCATATATTCAGGGTGTGTGGGTGTCTTTTTAGGGGCTTCTCCATATATTCAGGGTGTGCGGGTGTTTTTAGGGGTTCCTCCATATATTCAGGATGTGTGGGTGTCTTTTTAGGGGCTCGTCCATATATTCAGGGTGTGTGGGTGTCTTTTTAGGGGCCTTCCATATATTCAGGGTGTGCGGGTGTCTATTTAGGGGCTCCTCCATATATTCAGGGTGTGGGGGTGTCTTTTTAGGGGCTCCTCCATATATTCAGGGTGTGCGGGTGTCTTTTTAGGGGTTCCTCCATATAATTCAGGGTGTGTGGGTGTCTATTTAGGGGCTCCTCCATATATCAGGGTGTGGGGGTGTCTTTTTAGGGGGCTCCTCCATATATTCAGGGTGTGGGGGTGTCTTTTTAGGGGCTCTCCATATATTCAGGGTGTGTGGGTGTCTATTTAGGGGCTCCTCCATATATTCAGGGTGTGTGGGTGTCTTTTTAGCGGCTCCTCCATATATTCAGGGTGTGCGGGTGTCTTTTTAGGGGCTCCTCCATATATTCAGGGTGTGCGGGTGTCTCTTTAGGGGCTCCTCCATATATTCAGGGTGTGCGGGTGTCTTTTTATGGGTTCCTCCATATATTCAGGGTGTGTGGGTGTCTTTTTAGGGGCTCCTCCATATATTCAGGGTGTGTGGGTGTTTTTAGGGGCTCCTCCATATATTCGGGGTGTGTGGGTGTCTTTTTAGGAGCTCCTCTATATATTCAGGGTGTGTGGGTGTCATTTTAGGGGCTCCTCCATATATTCAGGGTGTGCGGGTGTCTTTTTATGGGTTCCTCCATATATTCAGGGTGTGCGGGTGTCTTTTTAGGGGTTCCTCCATATATTCAGGGTGTGTGGGTGTCTTTTTAGGGGCTCCTCCATATATTCAGGGTATGTGGGTGTTTTTAGGGGCTCCTCCATATTCAGGGATGTGGGTGTTTTTAGGGTTCCTCCATATATTCAGGGTGTGCGGGTGTCTTTTTAGGGGCTCCTCCATATATTCAGGATGTGTGGGTGTCATTTTAGGGGGCTCCTCCATATATTCAGGGTTTGCGGGTGTCTTTTTAGGGCTCCTCCATATATTCAGGTGTGTGGGTGTCCTTTTAGAGGCTCCTCCATATTTTCAGGGTGTGTGGGTGTCATTTTAGGGGGCTCCTCCATATATTCAGGGTGTGTGGGTGTCTTTTTAGGGGCTCCTCCATATATTCAGGGTGTGTGGGTGTGTCTTTAGGGGTTCCTCCATATATTCAGGTGTGCGGGTGTTTTTAGGGGCTCCTCCATATATTCAGGGTGTGTGGGTGTCTTTTTAGGGCTCCTCCATATATTCAGGGTGTGTGGGTGTCTTTTTAGGGGCTCCTCCATATATTCAGGTGTGTGTGGGTGTTTTTTAGGGGTTCCTCCATATATTCAGGATGTGTGTGGGTGTCTTTTTAGGGGCTCCTCCATATATTCAGGGTGTGGGTGTCTTTTTAGGGGCTTCTCCATATATTCAGGGTGTGCGGGGTTTTAGGGGTTCCTCCATATATTCAAGATGTGTGGGTGTCTTTTTTAGGGGCTCCTCCATATATTCAGGGTGTGTGGGTGTCTTTTTAGGAGCTCCTCCGTATATTCAGGGTGTGTGGGTGTCTTTTTAGGGGCCTTCCATATATTCAGGGTGTGTGGGTGTCTATTTAGCGGCTCCTCCATATATTCAGGGTGTGCGGGTGTCTTTTTAGGGGCTCCTCCATATATTCAGGGTGTGTGGGTGTCTATTTAGGGGCTCCTCCATATATTCAGGGTGTGTGGGTGTCTTTTTAGCGGCTTCTCCATATATTCAGGGTGTGCGGGTGTCTTTTTAGGGGCTCCTCCATATATTCAGGGTGTGTGGGTGTCTTTAGGGGTTCCTCCATATATTCAGGGTGTGTGGGTGTCTTTTTAGGGGCTCCTCCATATATTCAGGGTGTGCGGGTGTCTTTTAGGGGCTCCTCCATATATACAGGGTGTGTGGGTGTCTGTTTAGGGGCTCCTCCATTTATTCCGGGTGTGCGGGTGTCATTTTAGGGGTTCCTCCATATATTCAGGGTGTGTGGGTGTCTTTTTAGGGGCTCCTTTATATATTCAGGGTGTGCGGGTGTCTTTTTTAGGGGCTCCTTTATATATTCAGGGTGTGCGGGTGTCTTTTTAGGGGCTCCTCCATATATTCAGGGTGTGGGTGTCTTTTTAGCGGCTCCTCCATATATTCAGGGTGTGCGGTTGTCTTTTTTAGGGGCTCCTCCATATATTCAGGGTGTGCGGGTGTCTTTTTAGGGGCTCCTCCATATATTCAGGGAGTGCGGGTGTCTTTTTAGCGGCTCCTAATATTTCAGTGTGTGCGGGTGTCTTTTTAGCAGCTCCTCCATATATTCAGGGTGTGTGGGTGTCTTTTTAGGGGCTCCTCCATATATTCAGGGTGTGTGGTTGTTTTTTTTAGGGGTTCCTCCATATATTCAGGGTGTGTGGGTGTCTTTTTAGGCTTTCCTTTATATATTCAGGTTGTGTGGGTGTCTTTTTAGCGGCTCCTCCATTTATTCAGGGTGTGTGGTTGTTTTTTTTAGGGGTTCCTCCATATATTCCGGGTGTGTGGGTGTCTTTTTAGGCTTTCCTTTATATATTCAGGTTGTGTGGGTGTCTTTTTAGCGGCTCCTCCATATATTCAGGGTGTGTGGGTGTCTTTTTAGGGGCTACTCCATTTATTCAGGGTGTGCGGGTGTCATTTTAGGGGTTCCTCCATATATTCAGGGGGTGCGGGTGTCTTTTTAGGCTTTCCTTTATATATTCAGGGTGTGCGGGTGTCTTTTTAGGGGTTCCTCCATATATTCAGGGTGTGCGGGTGTCTTTTTAGGGGCTCCTCCATATATTCAGGGTGTGTGGGTGTCTTTTAGGGGTTCCTCCATATATTCAGGGTGTGCGGGTGTCTTTTTAGGCTTTCCTTTATATATTCAGGGTGTGCGGGTGTCTTTTTAGGGGCTCCTCCATATATTCAGGGTGTGTGGGTGTCTTTTTAGGGGCTCCTCCATATATTCAGGGTGTGCGGGTGTCTTTTTAGGGGCTCCTCCATATATTCAGGGTGTTGCGGGTGTCTTTTTAGCGGCTCCTCATATATTCAGGGTGTGCGGGTGTCTTCAGCGTGTGCGGGTGTGTTTTTTAGGGGTTCCTCCATATATTCAGGGTGTGCAGGTGTGTTTTTAGGGGCTCCTCCATATATTCAGGGTGTGCGGGGTGTCTTCAGGGTGTGCAGGTGTCTCTTTAGGCTAGGGACAGATGAGCGCATTTTCTGCGGCCACCGTCAAAATGTACGTCGATGCGTGCGCACGCATTTTTTCACGGAATACGCTTAAGTGGTCAGACGATGCGCAATTCTGGACGTATTTCATGACGATGGGGTGAAAAGAAGTCTAGGGAAATCCGGCTGTTTGAACGTTATGTAGGCCGCACACTAGCAGCGTCTGACATCTCCTAATCACGCACACACGCTGCCATGCGGCCGCAGCGCACTCTGTACGTCAGTACCAGCGGTTTAACGTTCTCGAAAAAATGCGTTCATTTTCCACTTGCGTTGCGCGGCCGGACTTTTGTGCGACCGTACTTCGTATATTGGCTGTCATTGCCCGGCATCTGCTGCTAGTGCGGCCGTGATTATGTGCGCCAGAACGCGCGTTCGCACTGCCTCAGTCTGACCCTAGCCTAAGGGGCTCCTCCATATATTCAGGGTGTGTGGGTGTCTTTTTAGGGGCTCCTCCATATATTCAGGATGTGCGGGTGTCTTTTTAGGGGCTCCTCCATATATTCAGGGTGTGTGGGTGTCTTTTTAGGGGCTCCTCCATATATTCAGGGTGTGCGGGTGTGTTTTCAGTGGTTCCTCCATATATTCAGGGTGTGCGGGTGTCTTTTTAGGGGCTCCTCCATATATTCAGGGTGTGCGGGTGTGTTTTTAGGGGTTCCTCCATATATTCAGGGTGTGGGGGTGTCTTTTTAGGGGTTCCTCCATATATTCAGGGTGTGTGGGTGTTTTTTAGGGGTTCCTCCATATATTCAGGGTGTGCGGGTGTCTTTTTAGGGGCTCCTCCATATATTCAGGGTGTGCGGGTGTCTTTTAGGGGCTCCTCCATATATTCAGGGTGTGCGGGTGTCTCTTTAGGGGCTCCTCCATATATTCAGGGTGTGCGGGTGTGTTTTTAGGGGCTCCTCCATATATTCATGGTGTGGGTGTCTTTTTATGGGTTCCTCCATATATTCCGGGTGTGCGGGTGTGTTTTTAGGGGCTCCTCTATATATTCAGGGTGTGGGTGTCTTTTTAGGGGCTCCTCCATATATTCAGGGTGTGTGGGTGTGTTTTAGGGGTTCCTCCATATATTCAGGGTGTGTGGGTGTGTTTTAGGGGTTCCTCCATATATTCAGGGTGTGGGTGTGTCTTTTTAGGGGTTCCTCCATATATTCAGGGTGTGTGGGTGTGTTTTAGGGGTTCCTCCATATATTCAGGGTGTGTGGGTGTGTTTTAGGGGCACCTCCATATATTCAGGGTGTGTGGGTGTCTTTTTAGGGGCTCCTCCATATATTCAGGGTGTGTGGGTGTCTTTTTAGGGGTTCCTCCATATATTCAGGGTGTGTGGGTGTGTTTTAGGGGCTCCTCCATATATTCAGTGTGGTGGGTGTCTTTTTAGGGGTTCCTCCATATTTTCAGGGTGTGTGGGTGTCTCTTTAGGGGCTCCTCCATATATTCAGGGCGTGTGGGTTTGTTTTTAGGGGTTCCTCCATATATTCAGGGTGTGTGTGGGTGTGTTTTAGGGGTTCCTCCATATATTCAGGGTGTGTGGGTGTGTTTTAGGGGTTCCTCCATATATTCAGGTGTGTTGGGTGTTCTTTTTAGGGGTTCCTCCATATATTCAGGGTGTGTGGGTGTCTCTTTAGGGGCTCCTCCATATATTCAGGGTGTTGTGGGGTGTTTTTAGGGGCTCCTCCATATATTCGGGGGTGTGGGTGTGTTTTAGGGGCTCCTCCATATATCAGGGTGTGTGTGGGTGTCTTTTTAGGGGTTCCTCCATATATTCAGGGTGTGTGGGTGTGTTTTAGGGGTTCCTCCATATATTCAGGGTGTGTGGGTGTCTTTTTAGGGGCTCCTCCATATATTCAGGGTGTGTGGGTGTGTTTTAGGGGCTCCTCCATATATTCGGGGTGTGTGGGTGTGTTTTAGGGGCTCCTCCATATATTCAGGGTGTGTGGGTGTCTTTTTAGGGGTTCCTCCATATATTCAGGGTGTGTGGTGTGTTTTTAGGGGTCCTCCATATATTCAGGGTGTGTGGGTGTCTTTTTAGGGGTTCCTCCATATATTCGGGGTGTGTGGGTGTGTTTTAGGGGCTCCTCCATATATTCAGGGTGTGTGGGTGTGTTTTAGGGGTTCCTCCATATATTCAGGGTGTGTGGGTGTCTTTTTAGGGGCTCCTCCATATATTCAGGGTGTGGGTGTCTTTTTAGGGGCTCCTCCATATATTCAGGGTGTGTGGGTGTGTTTTAGGGGTTCCTCCATATATTCAGGGTGTGTGGGTGTGTTTTAGGGGTTCCTCCATATATTCAGGGTGTGTGGGTGTGTTTTAGGGGTTCCTCCATATATTCAGGGTGTGTGGGTGTCTTTTTAGGGGTTCCTCCATATATTCAGGGTGTGTGGGTGTCTCTTTAGGGGCTCCTCCATATATTCGGGGTGTGTGGGTGTGTTTTAGGGGCTCCTCCATATATTCAGGGTGTGTGGGTGTCTTTTTAGGGGTTCCTCCATATATTCAGGGTGTGTGGGTGTGTTTTAGGGGTTCCTCCATATATTCAGGGTGTGTGGGTGTCTTTTAGGGGCTCCTCCATATATTCAGGGTGTGCGGGTGTCTTTTTAGGGGCTCCCCATATATTCAGGGTGGTGGGTGTGTTTTAGGGGTTCCTCCATATATTCAGGGTGTGTGGGTGTCTTTTTTAGGGGCTCCTCCATATATTCAGGGTGTGGGTGTGTTTTAGGGGCTCCTCCATATATTCGGGGTGTGTGGGTGTGTTTTAGGGGCTCCTCCATATATTCAGGGTGTGTGGGTGTCTTTTTAGGGGTTCCTCCATATATTCAGGGTGTGTGGGTGTGTTTTAGGGGTTCCTCCATATATTCAGGGTGTGTGGGTGTCTTTTTAGGGGTTCCTCCATATATTCGGGGTGTGTGGGTGTGTTTTAGGGGCTCCTCCATATATTCAGGGTGTGTGGGTGTCTTTTTAGGGGTTCCTCCATATATTCAGGGTGTGTGGGTGTGTTTTAGGGGTTCCTCCATATATTCAGTTCTGTGTGTGGTGTCTTTTTAGGGGCTCCTCCATATATTCAGGGTATGCGGGTGTCTTTTTAGGGGTTCCTCCATATATTCAGGGTGTGCGGGTGTCTTTTTAGGGGCTCCTCCATATATTCAGGGTGTGTGGGTGTGTTTTAGGGGTTCCTCCATATATTCAGGGTGTGTTTTTAGAGGCTAATAAATAATGTTCTCGGATTTTATTTTAAAAATCTGGTCACCTTAACCCTTTCGCTGCTGAGGCTTTTCCCGCCCCTGTGCTGAGGTCATTTTTTACCTGTTTTGCGCATCATGTTTAAACGTGTTTTGAAGGCTTATTTTAGTATATGACACCGACATATTATATATCGTTCTTTCCGTCAGACTCGGTAGATTCATAATATGTCATTATTATATGTATACGTTATGTCATGTCTGTATATTATAACAAAAAATGCAATAAATATTGTATTTTCAATAATTTACAACGTGCAAAGTGTTTTTTTCACATTTAACATGCGAGCAATTGCGGTTATATTTTGTATGGGGTGCGCTTGTTAAAAAAATTAGAGATGGGGTCTCGTTACATTTTTTTTTGGGGAAAATGACACTATTTTTAACAAACGCACCGCATACAAAAATCGTTAGTGCAGCATCATTGTTCACATTATAATTGAAATGGGAACAATATTGCTGCATTAACAAACCCAAAAAAAAGAAAAAAAAGTGTTTATTTTTTTTTTTTAATTTTTTTTTTTTAATTTTTTTTTATTTTTATTTTTCTTTTTTTTTTTTTTTACAAACATTTTTTAACTTTCATGTTTGGTATCGTTGGAACGGCCATGCTCTGGCCGATCAACGATATCAAAATTTAACCCCTAGCTGCCACGGATCGGGAGATAGGGAGTTCCAATGAACTCCCTATCTCCACACTTGGTGGCAGTTAGGGTTAACTGTAGGACTGGCGTCATCGTGCTACGCACGATGACGCCAGTCCTCTGGGGGAGTTCCCGGAGGCTTGGCCGACATCCAAGATGTCGGCCAGCTCCCGGGAAGGATCGCGAATCGGCGCTTTTCAGCGCCGATTTGCGATCCAGCTCCCCAGGGGTTAATGCCAGGCATCATTTGGAAGGGCAGGCTGTGCCCTTCCAAATGATGCCTGGGTTAACCCCCTGTGCGCGCCAATCGGGAGGGAGAGAGGTCTGAAGGACCTCCCCCCCCCTCCCTTTCAGGCGCCTCCTCCGCACATGCGGGGGGGCGCCTGAATTAGGTGTCATCGCGCCCCCGCGATGACTCCTAAAATGGCGGCTGCTGGTCCGGATGCCGGGCTGACATCCAGGATGTCAGCCCCGCACCGGAGGGGCCAGCGATCGGCCGGAACCCGGCCGAACGCTGACCCCAATGTGAGGACGCGCTCAGCGCGTCCTCAGCACACCAGCGGTAATGCTGAGGACGCGCTGAGCGCGTCCTTAGCATTGAAGTGGTTAACATATGCGCATGTGTAGGTATATAATAAAAAAGCAGACTTTACTGGCCCACTCCGATATGCAAACATGCAGGACTGGATTAGTATCTCTATGGGCGGCTCGGCGGCTTTTTCCGACGTGTTCGGCGAGTTTCTTGCGGCGGTTCTGGCAGGCTTGCAGTGAGTTTTCCCTGCACTCCGGGGACCCTTTGGTGCATGCCGAATTCACCGCAGGGTGGGGAACTTTGATTCCCCGAAGTGCAGGGAATGAGAGAGCACGGAAATAACGCTGACATTTTGGTGCTCTCTGAATGACCCCCATGGTTTGCTAAAAGTAATAAAAAAAGAATTTTCTGGTGAAACATTGAATTCCGGAGGAATGCGCAGAACAATACACGTCCGAGAATTCATCTTCAATTTCAAACAACAACTTCACATAAGTGACACCGATACCTACGCAGAGGTGATTACTGAGAAATTCTACTTCGCTGGAACAGCAGCTTCCTGGTAATAAAAATAAAAACCAAGATTTCCCCCAAAAAATCAAGTGTTCAATGACGTCAAACCTCTTCTCTTATGGAATGTGCGCCCCATTACTCTAATTCCAGTCCTGCCTTACAATAAGATTCACAAATAGACCACGGCTGTCAAACTGGGGCTGGGAGTTTTGCAGCCCTGAGTTAGAGCGTTACACTATGTACACATCAATACAGACCCTTGCTCACAGAGGGTCTCGGGGACCCCATTATAGACTTGTACCGATTTTTTTTTTCGGTTCGGTTCGGTTCGTTCGTATTTTGTAAATTTCCGTTTCGGTTCGTTTCGTTTCCGTTTAGTTTTCGTATCGACTTTTTTTTCGTAATTTCAGAATTTTTCGTGTTTTTCGGAACGTCTGTTCTCCTCGTTTTAAAGTGTCTATTCGTTTTGACGTAAACTAATGGTTTTTCGGGTCCGATATTTCTGTCGATACGATAATTCTGCAATTGAGATTTCTCATGTTTTACAAGAAGGATTTAGCATGTCTTTAGGCATTTTTCAGGGTTTTTTTAGGCAATATTTTTTATTCCGATTATTTTTTGATTTTTTTTAATTAGCCTTTTTTTTTGTTTTTTTTCCTGGAACAGATCTTTTTGTTATTATTCATAGGACTTTATATGTTAATTCCAGACATTTTAGACCAGTATTTTTTTTTTCAAACAGCGTTTCAAATTTGAAACTTTCAATCGCTGTGTTTTTTGTTTTTTCTTACCCTGTTTGTCGGCTTGCCGGCTTTTTCCGACGGCTGGTCGGCACTGTGTTTGGCGGGTCGTCGGCTTTTTTCGAACGCGTTCAGGCTTTTTTTAGCGGTTTTGCGGCAGATGGTCGGGTTTTTTCAGATGCGCGCAGTGTTTTTTCAGCAGTTTTGCGGCGTTTTTTCCGTTCTATGTGGCGGTATTGCAGCGGATTTCCGGATGCGGTCGGCGGGTTTTCCCTGCACTTCGGGGACCCTGTGGCGAATGCGGAATTCACCACAGGGTCGGGGAATTTGGTTCCCCGAAGTGCGGGGAACGAGAGAGCACCAAAATGTCGGTGACATTTCGTGCTCTCTGAATAACCCTGAAAGTGTTAATTATTTGGAATCATACTAAAAAAAAAAAAAAAACAACCTACAACACCCTGATTTCTTATTTCCGTGTTTTAGGTCATTCCATGGGTTTTCCATGGGATGTAGTTCTGGCTTCCAAGACTAAAGGGATACTCTATTAAATAGCACACTGCTCCTCCTCTTCAGCTCAGGGACTCCTGAACCTGGAAGTCCCTGAAGCTTTTCTGCACACGAACCACAAATTACGTATCGCTACATCGTTGCGCCTGCGCGGAGCGATGGATCGGAGTTGCACGCGCATGCACAGATCATCATCGGATCCATCGACCGCTTCTCTGCGAACGCTTGCTGCAGTGATTGGTGTCAGAGGGTGACGTCGGCCGCTCTCTGTGTGTGACATCACTAGTGACCGATCTGGTGACCGGCAGCCGGGAAATTCAAAAGCTGGTTTTAAGGAAACTCTTCTGCTTCATCCCACGATTTCAGCAGAAGGGGGCAGCAGGGACGAGGGAGGGCAAAGGGGGGACACTCCTCACATCCTGATCACTTTAAAACTATAAAGTGGTTAGGATGAGTAGGGTGTCCTTTAAAGTCATTGATGTGCCAGATATATCATATCTCTTTTTGGGAAACACAGGGGCCTTACCAGGGAAAGCAAGAGCTGCCCACTGTGTTTCTGTGCAACGTTTAATAAACTCATGAGGTTATTAACCCTCGCAATTACCGTATCATTTAAAAGTAAAGAACAAATGCTGGAATGAGATTAAGAATGGGATGGTTTTACAATTCACAGAAGAACATCCTGGCAATAAACCATTGTCAACAAAACTGGCAAAAAAAATGGCATTTTGGAAAATCATTTTTAATTCTCTGGGCAGAAAGAAATATATGGGAATATTCCCCATTTACTCCTTACTGTAATAACCTATTTGGCAGACAGATGTCCCATCTAGTGGCCAAATGGAGGTACTGCAGGTCTGCTCTCCAGGCAGGATCAGCAGAGACATTCCCCAGCTGATTTTTAATAAGTGTTAGCACCTCAGGCATCATGCCCACGAATTCAGAATACATGTTCTGGAGCCCAAATGAAATTATTAATTTGCCTCAAATGAGTTGATACAGTATAGACCAGGGATCTCAAACTCTGGCCCCCCAGATGTTTCTGAACTACACCTCCCATTATTCCCTTGCCATTTATTGCATTCAAAGAATTCTGGGATTTGTAGGCAATAAACATCTGTGGGGCCAGAGTTTGAGATCCCTGGTATAGACCTAGATAATGTTAACGTGGGTGGGAGAAAATGAGAGGGGGAGGGAGAAAAGGGGAGAGAGAGAAAAGGAGGGAGAGAGGGGAGGGGGAAAAGGAGAGAGAGTGTGATGGAGACAATGAGAGGGGGAGAGAGAGGGAGGGGAGTGAGAAAGGGAGAGGGGGAGAAAAGGATATAGTGGAAGAAGGGGGAGAGGGGAAGGGTAGAGAGGGAGGAGGAAGAGGGGGGAATGAGGTGGAATGGGAGAGAGAGAAGGGGAAGAAGAGAGAGGCTGGGGAAAAGACTAGGGATGAGCCGAACACCCCCGTGTTCGGTTCACATTCGAACTCGAACAATTTCAAAAGTTCGAGTTTGAACGCGAACATGAACTGAACTTAATACAAGTCAATGGGACTCGAAAGTTCGATTTTTAGAGTGCCCTCCAAGAGGGCATATATGCAAGATATTTGTCATAAAAGGTGTATGGGGGTTCGGGTAGTGCCCTGGGGGACAGGAAACAAGGACAAAAAGTTTAAAAAAAATATGTTTTTAAAGGGACAGTGAGTTTTCCATAAAATAAGGGTTAAAAATAAAAACAAAAAATTCCTTCAAATATCGTGCCTAGGAGGTCCCCATAACCTGCCCGTGAAGTGGCGGATTTGTAGGATGTATAGAAACATCGCCATCAGAGACCCACACACGACACCTTGCCACCCTTAGGCTGGGTTCACACCACGGCGTAGCGCAGCGTCGCGCAATGCGCGCGTTTTTTTTAAAAAGGCGCGAACGTGCGTTGCAGCGCGTTCGCGGCTATGATATGGCCGCGAACGCGCTGATAACTGCCCCAAAGAAGCTCCCGCACTTCTTTGGACGTAGGCCGTTTCTCAGCGCGTACATGCGCGCTGAGAAACGGCCAGGTGTGATATGCCCACATAGGGAATAATGGTATTTCACTGTTTGAGCGTTTTACAGCGAGCAGGAGCGCTCTGTAAAACGCTTAGGTGTGAACCCACCCTTAAGGGGTTAAAATGCACAGGGACTGGCTACTATCCTGTTAGATGAGGGAATGTATTATATGTATAAAGCAAGGTATATTTGACAATGGATAGTCAGACTCTAGGGACTCAGCTTGCACGCTTTATGATAGACATTTTCACGTTGTGTTGCGTTACTAATGCAGAAGCAGTAAGCCCTTCCACCGCGCTTGCACCAAAACTATAGATCTAACACAATAATAATTGTATGCTCACATAGGCCCTTCGGGAGAGGTACATGACATACAAATACTGGAATATTACGTTTAAATCTAAGGAGTGTGATAAAGATTTTATTAAGACCTTGATGACAAATGAGGTAACATCTACATCATTAATGATTGGCTTTACAGAGCCCTGGTCCTTAAGGGGTTAAACAGCATATCAGAGGAACATGTAGTAGAAATGAACACTTCTTAGAATTCAGAAGCACGGTGTTCATACATTTGCAGGAGCCACATCCAGTCTGCAGGCAATGTATCAAATTCATGAGACCAGACTAATTAGAAGCACATGTTATTTCCAAACACTAATTAACACCTGTTGTTTACGCCGTTTGAGAGCCCTGCTGTAAGCAAGCACATGTCATTTAGAGGTGAGAATCTTTGCACCTAGACATTAGGCAGACTGTAAAGCATGCTTTCCTTGTAAGCTAGAAAATCCTCATCACCCATTGCAGCATTTTAAAGACGAAACACACAGGCGGCGCAAAAAAATCCTATGCAAGCCTCATGCACTCTAAGCACATGTAATTTTGAGGTGTGAAAGTTTCAGAAAAATGTACACGTGTGCAAATATTTTAAATAAAGCCAGAATAATTTTATGACCGTCACATTTGTCTGACAAACAGATAATACATTACGCTGCAGCATGTGTTGACATATGTTGGTAGATGTATGTAATGTGTGTTATGTGTATGTAACATGTTTATGCTATTATACATACCGCTTCTTGACGACGTACACAGTCCGTCCATTGCTAATCATCGCCCACATGCGTGCCTTCTTGCCCTGGGTAGTTTTTTTAATTCAATATCTAATAAACCGTTGCTTATAATATTCTGCAGTAAAGCGTCTCTTTTTTTCTAGATTTTTTAGTATTCTTTAAGCATTTTTTATACTTTTTTCAAATATTTAATTTTTTTCGAACTCGAACCGAACACGCCAAAAAGTTCGAAGTTCGCGAACTTTCGAACTGCCAATGTTCGAGTCGAGCTCCGAACTGATCGAACCGAACAGCTCATCCCTAGAAAAGACCAGCCTGTGTATCAGGACCTGCTGCTGCCGGGATGTAGGTGGTGGGGCCAGCATGGAGGGGAGACACAGGCAGACGCTGCAGCTGCATTCAGTCCCCTCTATGCTCGGCCAGATAGAAGGGGAGGGAAGGTTTCGCGTGAAACCTGATTGGGTGGGAACCCTACTCAGTGGGCGGAGCCTGGCCTCCCACAGGTGTATATGGTAAATGCAGTGTATGTACACCATTTTTTTTTTCATTAAAAATATTCTTTATTAAAAGTTACGTTTTATTCCCTTACAGCCTCGTAATACCCGCCCCCCCCCCCCGTTGTGTGTACAGCTTGGTGGCTGCTCTCCTTCTCCCATCGCCACTCCTCATGGTTGTCATATCATCCAACCTTGATAAGTAATTTGTCTCTTGTATCTATCTTAAGTATCTCTAAGACTAAGGGGGTTATTCAGAGAAAGGTGAAAACCAGGAGAACGGCAGGAGAAGAGAACAAACCAGACCAAATAGCCGATTTGGAAATTTGAGATAAACGGGAGAATTTTTCTGGTTTGGTTATTTTGACCTAGAATTTTCACTTCTCCAGTCATTCTCCTGGTTTTCACTTCTCTCTGAATAACCCTGTGAAATACAGAAATGAAAAGGTCAGTATTCTAACGATATTTACAAATAAACAAAAGATATTCCTCCAGCCACTTAAAGAAAGCGCCGAGTCAACAAAATAAATCTCGAGTAGCAATCACAAACACGGCTCTGACCACAAGCTAATGGTGCGCTTGTGGTGTGAACTCCAGATTACGCAGCACAAAAACCAAACTGAAGGATTCTCAGAATTTTATTTTACCCTGGAGGAATATTTCAGATTTGTCGTGTCCTCAAAAGACAAGGATCACAAAACATTCACAAAACCGCGAGATTGAGTTCAGTTTCAGTGCTTTTGGAGTATTTCCGCTCAATTCGGCGACTCCATAAATACAGTCACCTCACTATTCACCAAATGTTATTGCGCCGAAAATAGACTCGCCAAAGCAGTTATAAGACGTTGGCGAAAAGCACCTGAATGCGCCGAATTCCATTGAATGGAAAAAAACAAATGGGGAGCCCCCAATTCTCCTACACTGGTTTAATCGATCAAAATGTAGTCAGAAATGTGTCTAAATAATAAAAAAGGTCTTTAAAATAAATAGTAAAAAGCTCTAATACAAAAAATTCAAAAAGTCTTTTACAAAAATCAAAAAATAGGGTTTTGTAAAAAAGTCTTTAAATTTTTTTCAAAGATATTATTATTATCCTTTATTTATATGGCACCACATATTCCGCAGCGCTTTACAAGATCAGTGTACAAGGGGTTAATACATTATAATACCACGCATGGATGATACGGCCTGATTCAGGGGGTCCCTGTTCCCAAGAACTTACAATCTATGAGATGTACAAGTATTTTGTGAGGTAGGCGCATCCATATCGTTAGGTGTCTTGCCCAAGGACACTCGCTGGTGGCGTCTGAGTGGGATCGAGTCGGCTTTCCATGATTGTAGAGCGACCTGGTGGTCAGGTTGAACCCGCTTCTCGTAAAGTTGAGACTTGCTTCTCCACAGTTGTATTGGAAGGATGTGCTGAACGGGATTTGACTTACTTCTCAAAGGTCAAAGGTTAAAGACGTTACCACTGGACTCCACAGCCCATATTGAGTGGTAGCAAGTATGTACTGTTAGGTGTCTCGCCCAAGAACACTTACTGGAGAGGTGCTCTGGCCGGGATTCGAACTTGGGTCTCCACGGTTATAGAGCAGTGATGTTACATCTACTCCACCCAGCCGGTATATTATATTAAAACCCATTAGATTCACCTGTTTAAACCTGTCGAATTGAAACACCGAAATCAGGTCATTTCGCCGCAATTTTGGTGCAATTCCACGTTCTTTGAATAGACCATAGACGTCTCTACAGGGGGGCAAGGGGGAGCAATTGCCCTCCTAGATTATTCCTCCCCCCCATTATTATTATTATTATTATTCTTTATTTATAAAGCGCCAGCATATTCCGCAGCGCTGTACAATAAGCACAGTATAGACAGGGTTACAATACATTGAACAACATTTGACAAACAGTACAGGAGGAGATGAGGGCCCTATTCCCGTAGGAACTCACAATCTGGGAGGGTTGGGGTTGGAAACAGGAGGAGAGGACTGTAAGGTGAGAGTGGTTGATGGTTGTGTCAGTGAGTTGGGTGGTAGGCTTCCCTAAATAGGAACGTTTTAAGGAAGCGTTTGAAGGAAGAGAAGTTAGGGGAAAGTCTGACAGTACGAGGGAGAGCGTTCCAGAGAGTGGGGGCTGCGCGTGAGAAATCCTGCAGTCTATCATGGGAAGAGGTGATGCGGGGAGAAGCTAGTCGCAGGTCACTGTGCCCCCACCAGGGATCAGCAACTAGCTATCCAAACTTACTTCGAACCGCAGTGTCTCCGTCCACATGCGTCGTACATGCGTCAATTGAGCTGTCTTTGGAAAGGGCAGTGTCTGGCCTTTTCAACGATACCCAACATGACCATATGCAGGTTAAAATAAAGATAACAAATAATTAAATTAAAACGTGACTTTTTTCACAGGGTTAAAATGGCTTAGCAGTGAAGGGGTTAACGGTCACAGTATATTACATTGTGTATTACTTTTGTTTTTGCCTTGTTTTAGTTGTATATTAAGGGTTAATGGCCAGGCTTCATCCCTCACAGTGTACATTTTATTTTTTCCTTGATTAAAAGCATGTTAGGGGTTAATGGGTAGGCTACATGCCTAATGTCTCACGGTGTATACATTTCATGTTTTCCCTTGATTAATGGTATTTTAAGGGTTAATTGATAAGCTACATGCCTCATTGTATACATTTCACGTTTTCCCTTGATTAATTTCATTTTAGGGGTTAATGGGTAGGCTACATGCCTCACACTGTATATATTTCACATTTTCCCTTGCTTAATGGCATTTTAGCGGTTAATGGGTAGGATACATGCCACACTGGTTATTATTTTTACTGTATTTCCCCACTTTAATGGCATTTTAGGGGTTAATGGGTAGGCTCCATGCTTCACACTGTATATATTACAAATTTCCCTTGCTTAATGGCATTTTAGAAGTTAATGGTTAGGCTACATGCCTCACACTGTATATATTTCACGTTTTCCCTTGCTTAATGGCATTTTAGAGGTTAATGGGTAGGCTCCATGCCTCACACTGTATATATTTCATGTTTTCTCTTGCTTAATGACATTTTAGAGGTTAATACGTAGGCTACATGCCACATTGGTTATTATTTTTATTGTATTTCCCCACTTAAATGGCATTTTAGGTGTTAATGGGTAGGCTCCATGCCTCACACTGTATATATTCAAAGTTTTCCCTTGCTTAATGGCATTTTAGGGGTTAATGGGTAGGCTCCATGCCTCACACTGTATATATGTAAAGTTTTCCCTTGCTTAATGGCATTTTAGGGGTTAATGGGTAGACTACATGCCACACTGGTTATTATTTTTATTGTATTTCCCTGCTTTAATTTAGTTTTAGGGGTTATTATGGAATTTAGAATATAAATGGTGTATTGATCTTTAGATCCTTTGCTTTTCTCCGTATTTCGGGGAATCAATTTCGCCCAAAAATTGGGGCATTCCCTATTTAGCGAATGGTCACTGTAAAAACTGGAGTCGCTAATGCAGTTATCGTACGTCGGTGACAGCTACTGAATAAAATATTGCATTTAAATATCAGGTTAGTACAACGTAAAGGTATCATTGCATCACATTACTCTTGGATTTAGGAATCTTGGTTATATATACTTATTTAGGTTTTTTCAGTGGTGTGATGATTTAGTGGCGAAAAATTATTAGTGCCCCGTCATATTGACTGTGCTCTCTCTCCCCCCCCCCCCTTATATTGTTCCTAGAGTCGCCACTGGAATAGATAAACCATTAGTTCTGCATGGGACAATTTTGGTGCCGAACGCTGCCGAATCGCAACAAATTGTTGCAAATTGCTGTGAAATGTACCGTATTTTGCTGTAAATTTTCCTATATTTGGTGAAAATACAGCTTAGTGAAGAGACGAATTGCCCCGAAATTGCAGACTGTGAAATTCGCTGTTCGATGCAATTCAGTGACAGATTCGTACACACATGGATTGGCCACCACACAGTCCAGACCTTAACCCCATTGAGGTTAATCTTTGGGATAATGTGCTGGAGAAGACTTTACGCAGCGCCGCGACTCTCCCATCATCAACACAAGATCTTGGCCACAAATTAATGCCACTCTGGACGCCAGAATGCTGTGACATCGCATGAGGTTATCCACGCGATGCCACGGCGAATGCGTGACGCGATCACAGCAAAAGGCGACCCAAACAGGGTGTGACTTTTTTTTGGCCAGGTGGTGTGTGTGTATTTTGACAAATTAAGCAATCACACTTTTAAGTTTCACAGGTTAATAACACACACAGAACAAGAGGTCTTCAGGTTTGGGGGAAGGGGTTTACATATGTAAATGACATGTAAACTATATCCACATGGTGCCTGGCTTCAAAGGGGCTGCAACCATTTGGTCCTTTTATGCAAGATGTGAGATGCAGACATACATTTAAGAGCACATCTAGTCACATCCTCTGGTTAAAATATTGGCCTGACATCTATTAGACAAACTGTGAATGGATCCAAGATGGCGGCACGTGACACACACCAACATCTCCCATATTACAAACGTTCCCTGGCGCAATATCTCCTTTATAGTGACTCAATATTCATTCAGTCGTCATCTTGCTGCTCGTTGGATTTTTGCTTATTATGTGGTTTCCCCCATGTTAAGCCCTTTATAAGATGTCCTTTATCATGTGGTTGAACATTCTTCTTGCAATCTGTGTCATTCTGATCATGTCTTTCCTATCCTGCAATCCTATACTGTATATGTACTAATGGTTCAATAAAGTTTGAATACAAATAAAGTCCCGTATTCTTTAGTATGGACGTAGTTATTTGTTTGCTCCTTTCTATTCTCTATTTTACTTATATTTGACTCGGTAATATGTGAGGCTGTCCAAGCATTTTCTTTCAGGGTTCTGGCTTTGGCAAACCAGGAGCAGGAGCCCTGAAGGGCAGAGGTAGAGCCTAGTGGCCAACATGGGTCTTCAGATTTGAGAGGATTGCTGGGTATCCCGTCCTTAATGTCTTGACACATTCACAGGCACCAGTGGATTTGGGTCGATCAGGAAGGTTTTATCTCTTCCAACACACAAGGAGCCCCTTTGAGTTTGTTGAGATAATTTGTTAGCCCTTACTGTCACGTCCCACTGGGCTCGTGCCTGGTGTATCCACTGGTTTACCACTATAGTACAGACAGACATGTGGTTAGATAGACAGACAGACATATGGGAACAGACAGACTGACATGGGAATAGACAGACAGACACAAACATGGGGATAGACAGACAGACAGACATGGGGATAGACAGACAGGCATGGGGACAGACAGACGGGATAGACAGACAAACATGGGGGCAGACAGACATGGGGACAGACAAACATGAGGCAGACAGACATGAGAACAGACAGACATGGGAACAGACAGACAGACATAGGGGCAGACAGACATACATGGGGAAGACAGACAGACACAGGGGCAGACAGACAGACATGGGGAAGACAGACAGACACAGGGGCAGACAGACAGACATGGGGCAGACAGACAGACACGGGGACAGACAGGCATGGGGACAGAAAGACAGGGGGATAGACAGACATGGGGACAGACAGACAAGGGGGCAAACAGACAGACATGGGGACATACAGACAAACATAAGTCAGACAGACATGGGAACAGACAGACAGACGATAGACAGACAAACATGGGGGCGAACAGACAGACAGACATGGGGCAGACAGACAGACATGGGGCTAGGCAGACGGGGATAGACAGACAGACATGGGGACAGACAGACAGACATGGGGATAGGCAGACGGGGATAGACAGACAGACATGGGAACAGACAGGGCGATAGACAGACAGACATGGGGACAGACAGGGGGATAGACAGACAGACAGACATGGGGACATATAGGCATGGGGTCAAACAGACAGACATGAGGATAGACAGACAGGGGGATAGACAGACATGGGGACAGACAGACATGAGGATAGACAGACATGGAGACAGACACGAGGATAGATAGACAGGGGGATAGACAGACATGGAGACAGACAGACGGGGATAGACAGACATGGAGACAGACAGACAGGGGGATAGACAGACATGGGGACAGACAGACATGAGGATAGACAGACATGGGGACAGACAGATATGAGGATAGATAGACAGGGGGATAGACAGACATGGAGACAGACAGACATGAGGATAGATAGACATGAGGATAGACAGACATGGGGACAGACAGACATGAGAATAGATAGACCGGGGGATAGACAGACATGGAGACAGACAGATGAAGATATGGATAAATAAATAGATAGATATATCTCTATCCCTTACCACTAACATGTTACTGCCGGAATTTATATTTATTTATATAAAGTATTTTACCAGGAAGGATACATTGAGATTTCTCTCGTTTTCAAGAACCGTATTTTTTGCTCCATAAAACGCACTTTTCTCCCCACAAAAAGTGGGGGGAAAAGTGGGTGCGTCTTATGGAGCGAATGCCCCATGATATGCCTCAGCTCACCTGTCGTCGCCGCCGCGTTAGGCTCCCTCTGAGCATGCGTCCGGCGGCAGGAAGCTTGGGCACTCGCCTGGGGGAGCCACGTGACCGCGATCTCGCGAGATCGCGGTCACGTGGCTCCCCCAGGCGAGTGCCCAAGCTTCCTGCCGCCGGACGCACGCTCAGAGGGAGCCTAACGCGGCGGCGACAGGTGAGCGGAGGCACATCCATGAGCTGCTGGGGCACATCCATGAGCGAGCTGGGGCACATCCATGAGCGAGCTGGGGCACATCCATGAGCTGGGGCATTATCCATGAGCTGGGGGACAATATCCATGAGCGAGCTGGGGCACATCCATGAGCTGGGGGACAGTATCCATGTGCTGGGGCATATCCATGAGCTGGGGGGCATATCCATAAGGTGGGGGGCATATCCATGTGCTGGGGGACAGTATCCATGAGCTGGGGGACAGTATCCATGTGCTGGGGCATATCCATGAGCTGGGGGACAGTATCTATGTGCTGGGGGACAGTATCCATGAGCTGGGGCATATCCATGAGCTGGGGGACAGTATCTATGTGCTGGGGGACAGTATCCATGAGCTGGGGGACAGTATCCATGAGCTGGGGGACAGTATCCATGAGCTGGGGGACAGTATCCATGAGCTGGGGGACAGTATCCATGAGCTGGGGGACAGTATCCATGAGCTGGGGGCAGTATCCATGAGCTGGGGCATATCCATGAGCTGGGGACAGTATCCATGTGCTGGGGGACAGTATCCATGAGCTGGGGGGCAGTATCCATGAGCTGGGGGACAGTATCCATGAGCTGGGGCATTATCCATGAGCTGGGGACAGTATCCATGAGCTGGGGGACATATCCATAAACTGGGGGGCATATCCATGAGCTGGGGGCAGTATCCATGAGCTGGGGACAGTATCTATGTGCTGGGGTACAGTATCCATGAGCTGGGGGCATATCCATGAGCTGGGGGACAGTATATCCATGAGCTGGGGCATATCCATGAGCTGGGGCATATCCATTATTACACTATTTGATTTCAGAATATTTATTTTCCTGTTTTCCTCCTCTAAAAACTAGGTGCGTCTTATGGAGCGAAAAATACGGTATGTCCTGGGTTGGAATTCCAAGTCAAGCATCATTTAATCCCAGGCACTGTTACCATTCGAGTCGTGGATTTCAGAGTCCATAGGACTCCATTATGTGTTTCCAAATCAGCAATGACCCAGATGAAGGTCGCTCGGGGACTATGTGTCCTGGTGTTCTTCTGATAGCGACAAAAGGCAGTGGGTCCAATCTCCTCACCATCAGCGAATTCTGGATACATATAATTATACCTTTTTTTTCTGTTTCATTGACTTTGCATTTTTAAAAGCACATTACCAGAGGTTTTGGATGATGTTTCTTTGGGAGCTCCGGGATCCTCCGACGCGTTTTAATACTCAGCTGATAGGGGAGATAAAGAGGACGTTATCACCCGAGTTTCTTCTAGTATTCGATTTTGAATTTGGGACGATGACGCCACAAACGCCTTCCTCTGAAACATTGGATTCTCCCGGATTTCGAAGCTTTCCCCCAGAATTCCTGACAAGGGGTGCTCCACCTGTAATGATAGGATTATCATCTTAATAGATTTTATTTTTAACAAATGAGCTGTTTAGTGCAGGATGTGGGTTCCCTCGGACACATTTTGGCCGTGTCGTCAGTGACGCATTTCGGAAAGAACTCATTTTTAACCAATCGTGCCCATTGATACGCTCAATCACCAGAAGAGAATTAGGGGAAAAATAGCTGGCGGACCTCACTATCCTCGAGGAGGAGGGGCCGCCCACGCAGACCTTTGCGCTGTTTGAAGGAAGATCATTGGTTTAGAGCAGGGTTCGGCAACCTTGGCCCTCCAGATGTTTTGGAAGTACATCTCCTGTGAGTATCAGACATCCTAATGTGACTGAGGATCATGGGAGATGTAGTTCCAAAACACTTTAGGAAGGCTTAGGTTCCTTACCTGCAGTTTAGAGACTCCAAATGCAGGACGTCTAATGGGGGGGATTATATTATAATATATATATTACTACCCTGGATATTAAGCGGCCATTATTACGGCTTGTAATGGTAATTACCTGAGCACCGCACATGGCAAACGTGGGCAATGGGCGCTTATGACTAGCCCTGGGGCTGCGAACGCTTGTAAATGACATCTTGTGTAACGTTCAGGGTGTCAGAATGAAGACTGGATCTGGGGTCACCATGACGACACACGGCAATGCTATTCCCTTGGTCCAGGGGTCAGCAACCTTGGCTCCCTGAGGTTTTGGGAACTACAGTTCCCATGTGGCTCAGTCACCCAATAGGCTGACTGAGCCACATGGGAAATGTAGTTCCCAAAACATCAGGGAGCCAAGGTTGCTGACCCCTGCGTCTGGGCGATCGCCAGGACTGAATCACTTCCCCAGGTTTTACTGGAAGAAGCCTAACTATCGCCTGTCCGTAAACGCAGAGGATTTGTTGTTGTAGTTGTGTTTGTATTGTCTTCCCAGAATGTCAGAAGTTTCCTTTAAATTCCCCTCCCCCAACCTCTCCTTTATCAGCCTCCAGCACTGGCAGACTACTCCATGTACCCACTACTCCTCGTTTCATGTGCCTAAAGGGACACACTATTGAAACCAGAGATCCCTTCTTACCCTTTAATAATTGGGCAGATCCTGCTGACAGCCTCTGCCCAATTATTATTATTGAAAAAAAATAAATTGTAGGTGATTTTACTCACCTTTTGTCCCTCGCCGCGCGCTGCTCCTCCTCTTTGGCTCATGGACTCCCGAACCCGGAAGTCCCTGAAGCTTTTCTGTGCAGTTTGTGCTCCTGTGCAACCCGCGTAGTGTAGAAGTCGCCAATTGCGCAGCGCTACGGGTCGTAAACACTTTACGTACACAAGTTCCGTTGCGCCTGCGCAGAGCGATGGATCGGAGCTGCACGCGCATGCACAGATCTGATGCATCGCTGTCTCTATGACAACGCTCGCTACAGTGATTGGTCTCAGAGGGTGACGTTGCCTGCTCTCTGTGTGTGTGACATCACTAGCCACCAACCAGGTGACCGGCAGCCGGGAAATTCCCAGCTGCTAGTGATCACTCAGTGATTTCTCCAGATCAGGGAAGCTGGGGTGGAGGAGAGGGGGGGGCATTCCCCACACCCTGACCACTTTAAAAAGCCAGGATGGGTTGAGCGTCCCTTTAAAAAGTTATTTCCCGATGTACTCACTAAACCCTCTCCTAGAGCACTGTGTTCTGGGTCATAGGGTGGCACATGCATCTGATACAGCAGAGATGGACTTTGGCATAGGGTGACCATTTGTCCCCCATTTACGGGGACAGTCCCTGGATTGAGGAGACCGTCCCTGGACCAATTATGTCCCCAAGAATTTTTTTTTTTTTTAAAAAACTCAACTGATCCCTGGATCCACCGACGAGCGCAGCCTCCCATCTCCCACGCTGTCAGAAGCTGCATACAGCGTGTGCCGGTTACTATTCCAACCGGCGAGCGCTGTATATGCAGCTTCTGAGAAGATACTCTATTAGGCCGGCGTCAGACGAACGCAGTGACCACGTCCGTGTCGCCGCACAGTTTAACGTCCGTTGTAGCATAGAATCATGAGCAATAGAGACCCACACACTAAGTACGAGCGCACCGAACTGCGCAAGCACAACGCACGTGGCAAACGAAAGCAAGATAGGCAAGAACGTAAAACCGATAGACGGAAGCGCAGAGTGCGCCACGTCCATGTAGCGTTTTGTGCAAGTGATGAGGAGGTGTCAGACGCAGCGCATTTGTGACGTCCTGCACCTTGACGCACAAAATCATATCCTTTCACATTTTTAGCATTTTTCATATTAATTTTATTTCCCATAATTCCTTTTTGTTTTTTCTACGTCCGTCAACAAAAACGGACCACGTGGTGTCTACAGCATCTTCCGTCAGTACGTCTGTCTGTTGTGCACGCGTGCAGAGTGCGCTCAGACTGCGTTCGTCTGACTCTAGCCTTAAATAGTAACCGTCACGCACTGTATCCCTTCCATTGGCGTCGCTACAGGGGGGCAATTGCCCCCCCTGCTAAATTCAGCTAGTCTGGACGTTTCAACCAATTATTATTGGAAAAAGCACCATTGGGCCAACTGTCCAATAAAATGTTTCAGCTGTGTAGCGCTGGTTTTAATTCACTGTTGTGGTAGTACTTGTTTTTGGCCACCAGAGGGAGACAAGCGCAATGTAAGACATTGGGACTACATTTTCCAGCATGCTTTGTGGGCGGAAACAGGAAGTGGGTGGGAAAGAGACACTTACATCCGCAGCCTCGTGGAGAGAGACGTCAGAACGCGCAGAGGAGTGAGAGGAGCAAGACGCAAGTGCAGGAGATAGTGATCGCGACCAGGCCAGAGCGCAGGTGAGGCCTAGCAGAGCTGGAGATCGGGTTTCCCTTCTTATTAAACGAAGACCCCGTGATCCACCGTTAGTAACCCTACACGATACAGAGTACGCTGAAGGACCCCGAGTTAGGAGACCGCAGACGATCTAACAGGGAGTGCAGGCGGTGAGCTGGACATCTTGTGGCAGATACAGACAAGCAAGACAGCGGATCCGGTGACACAGAGAATCACAGTCAAAATCGAGCGGAGAGACGTCCTGGGTCGAGCGGAGCGCAGAGTATCTGGCGGATGGGTGAGAGGCCTTCCCGGCCACTGTAAAGTACTAAAGCACGCTGCAGTTTTCTCAAAACCTACAGGGCCCCAACGTGACTAGTCGAGAATACCTCATAAATAATTCACTGGCCAGTTGAATATTGTACCCGGTACCAATACACACCTACACTTACATTTCTTGGGACATAACCTGTACGGGACTCACACTCCAACCACGAAGGGGTTAAAATTATTTTTTTCCTTTGCCGCTACTCGTTTCTCGCATTACGAACTACTGTAAATATATATACGTATACCGTGTTACTCTTTATATGCCAGTTTATTCAGTAAACTATATAATTTATATTAGCGGCTCCTCCGGGAGTGAGCGCTACAGCTGCCCATCCCATAATCCCAAATTTGGGGAGGGAGAGGAGAGGTGAATCTACCGCTAGTTTCTGGAAGAAAGGGACTTTAAAAAAAAAAATGATTATGCTCTATATTTTTACTATGAAATTACTGGTTTGAAGTTATTGCTTCAAACTTCAGTAATTTGTCTGTTAAAACCACGCTGTACAGATACAGAATACATTTATGGATGTCTTTCATTTTTTTATTTTAATAAAGAAGATAATGTTTTTCATTGATTTTAATTTGAAATTAAAGAAAAGAAAAAAGATAGATGTATTTTAAAAATCTCGATCATAAAAGGGAATTAATTAACTATTTCTTAATTTAATAAATAATTTAATATTTGCCAGCAGCGGCATTTACTTAAAAAATAAGGAATGGATATGAAAAGGGGGGGAAATGCGTATGAAATGGGAAGAAATGGACATTTTTTTTTTTTTTTTAATCTCATGGACGAAATGTGATAAAAAACGTATATACATATCACACAGTCACTCCATACACCGCACATAGCAAATACAACGCATATAGAATCTGAGGAAAATATGCTAATAAAATAGTTTCTTTCTTTACTGTTTGCTAATAATAAAAAAAAAATTTCCCCGGATTTCATTTAAAATATCTGGTCACCTTAACTTTGCACCTCAGATGTCTCGGAACTACATGTCCCATGATGCTTAGTCACAGATAAAATGGGTTGAGCAGCAACGGGACCTGAGGCGCGTTCAATACTTCAGCCGCTGCAAGTGCTAAGTTAGCAACTTGCCATTGAACGTCGTTCAGCCGCTCAGCGCTCAGCACTGCTAATTTAGCACTTGCAGCGACCCGAGGAGATGCTGCGTGTAGCTGAGTGTGACGTATTAAAGATGGCCGCCGCCATGAAGCAAGTAACAATTCCGTACAGCAAGATGGCCGCCGCCATGAAGCAAGTAACAATTCCGTACAGCAATGTTAATTTTGAGGTTTTTGTCCACCAAAGCACAAAATATTTATTTATTATTTACCCCTGCACAGACATATTACAGCTCAATTATATTTTGTTTCAGAAGTAAACATAACGTTTATTCAATAAAAACTATCATTTGTGGTGTGCGCACACAAAACGGAATTGTGCTGACTGCTTTTCGTTATCATATTTTGTCCGAGTGATACGAAAAACAATCTGAATCTTTCATTAAGAAATCGTCGGCCATTTTGGATTCAAAATTCGCATCCAAAGCGTTCAATGACACTGCTGCAGCAAACTGAATTGCTGCGCTGCAGCAATTCAGCAGCTGCTGAGGTATCGAACAGGGCTCTGTAGTTCAGAAACATTTGGAGTGCCAAGGCTCGCCGTCGCTGTTATGCAGTGTTTCACGGTGCAATGAGTCAGGACACACAGTTATGATGACATCACAGTGCACCAGACAGAGAGGCGATGAGGAAATCTGTAAGCAAGTGCACACAGGCCGTGTCATTAGTGCGGACCCATAGAGCCTTTGTTAGTCAGGTACTAGAAAGTGGCTTCTTTTTAAAAAAGTGAAAGAAAAATAAATAATGAGGCAGAAAATGACAAATTTTCCAAGGAATGGTCAAGTGTATACAGAGATACAGTCAGTTTTCATGATTTTTATTGCATACCAGAGGCGCGTTCATTTGCTCAGCCCCTGCAAGTGCTAAGTTAGTAACTTGCCACTGAACGCCGTTCTGCAGCTCAGCGCTCAGCACTGCTAACTTAGCACTTGCAGCCAGAGGCGCGTCATTTGCTCAGCCGCTGCAAGTGCTAAGTTAGCAACTTGCCACTGAACGCCGTTCTGCAGCTCAGCGCTCAGCGCTGCTAACTTAGCACTTGCAGCCAGTGGAGAGGTGAGGCCTGTTCAATACCTCAGCCGCTGCAAGTGCTAAGTTAGCAACTTGCCATTGAACGCCGTTCAACCGCTCAGCGCTCAGCAGTGCTAACCTAGCACTTGCAGCGACCCGAGGAGATGCTTCGTGTTGCTGAGTGTGACGTTTAAAGATGGCCGCCGCCATGAAGCAAGTAACAATGCCGTACAGCAAGATGGCCGCCGCCTCGAAGCAACTAACAATTCAGTACAGCAATGTTAATTTTGAGGTTTTTGTTCACCAAAGCACAAAATATTTATTTATTATTTACCCCTGCACATAGACATATATTACAGCTGAATTTATATATTGTTTCAGAAGTAAACATAACGTTTATTCATTAAAAACTATCATTTGTGGTGTGTGCGTACAAAACGGAATTGTGCTGACTGCTTTTCTTTATTATATTTTGTCCGAGTGATCCGAAAAACAATCTGAATTTTTCATTAAGAAATCGTCGGCCATTTTGGATTCAAAATTCGCATCCAAAGGGTTCAACGACACTGCTGCAGCAAACTGAATTGCTGCGCTGCAGCAATTCAGCAGCTGCTGAGGTATTGAATAGGCCTGTGCTGCGGGGTTAGCTGAGTGTGATGTGGAAAGATGGCCGCCTCCACGCAGCAAATAATCCAATAAGGAAATGTTTTGGTGGAGCAAAACAGTAAATATTTATTGGAACATGGCAAACATTAACAATAAAGTGGTAATAAAATGGACAAAAGTGGATTTTGCAGAAACAAAACAGCACCTTTCATCAAGCAATCCTCTGCCCTTTCGCTTCCATATTCACAGCCAAAGCGTTCAGTGAGACGGCTGCAGCAAACTGAACTGCTGCAATGGAACAATTCAGCAGCTGCTGAGGAACTGAACGCACCTCAGATAACTGAACACCCAGGAGGTACATGTGGGGGGGGGCTAAATGGGGAAATACATAGCAAAGACCACCAGGTACACCCCCCCTCCGCCCACGGGTCTCTGCTACTAGGGAATCACTGCGCTCCTGTGGCTGCAGGGGTCCCTGGCCAATCCCTGTGCAGCTTGTTTAAGTGCCACAGATTTAAGGGCCCCTTCATGCCACCAGTGGCGTCACTAGGGTTGGTGTCACCCGGTGCGGTAATTTATGGTGCAACCCCCCCCAAGTTTTACGGATTTTTTTTAACTACTCTTACTCCTAAATCAGTACTTCCATATAACACTGAATGCTCATACACACAGCGCACATTACTGTGAGGTTTATTGCTGTGGAGCTCTCTCATATGCTCACACAAATTTTTGCCAACTGCCAGCAAGTACGGTGCCTGTTCGAAGGAAGTGAAGGCACACATGGATATATATTGCCCCCAGCAGCTCTGGATATATTGCCCCCAGCAGCTCACCCATGGATATATATTGCCCCCAGCTCACATATGGATATATTGCCCCAGTTCACAATTATATATTGCCCCCAGCAGCTCACCCATGGATATATATTGCCCCAGCTCACATATGGATATATTGCGCCTCAGCTCACACATGGATATATTGCACCTCAGCTCACACATGGATATTGCCCCAGCTCTCATAGATATGCCCCCAGCACACATGGATACTGCCCCCAGCACACATGGATACTGCCCCAGCTCATGGATATACTGCCCCAGCTCATGGATATACTGCCCCAGCAGCTCGTGGATATTGCCCCAGCTCATGGATATACTGCCCCAGCTCATGGATATACTGCCCTAGCAGCTCGTGGATATTGCCCCAGCTCATGGATACTGCCCCAGCTCATGGATACTGCCCCAGCTCATGGATATTGCCCCAGCTCATGGATATTGCCCCAGCTCATGGATATACTGCCCCAGCTCATGGATATACTGCCCCAGCAGCTCGTGGATACTGCCCCAACTACTAGACTTGTGCACCGATTTTTTTTTTGGTTCGATTCGGTTCGATTCATTCAGATGTTTAAAATTTCGATTCGGCTCGTTTCGGCCAATTTCTGTTTCGATTCGGTTCGGTTCGGCTCGTTTTTCGTATACATTTTTTTTTTCGGAATATCGACCATTTTTCGTGTTTTCGGGTCACTCTGCTCGTTTTTGTATCGACTTTTCGTGATTTCGGAAATTTTCGTTTTTTTCGGAATGTCTGTTCTCCTCGTTTCAAAGTGTCTAACTCTATTCGTTTTGACGTAAACTACTATGGTTTACTTTTTTTATACTTTATATATTTTTTTATAATTAATTTTTGGTTTGCTTTTCGGATCCGACAATTCATTCTGTCGATACGATAATTCTGGCGATTCTATCGTGGTTTTTTTTATTACATAAAGATCCTTTTTTTCTTATGAATAATTGAATATACATTTCACATCTTTATTTAATCATATTAAAATGGTATGAAAGCCAAGGAACAAAAAAAATGAACAAAACGATTTAAAAAACGCTAAACTGACCCGAATGCCACAAGAAACAAGTGATACGCATTTACAAATACAAAATTTACAGAATCAGCGATATAACCGATAATAGTTAAATATACGATGTCCAGAATTACCGAAATGGAACCGAAATCACGAATAGAGCAAAAATAAATTTCGATTTGACACATTTCAAGTCCATTCGAAAAATCCGAAATTTTTTCGTTTCGGCTCGGAAAACTTTTCGGATCTGTCGGTTTTCGGGTCGATCCGATTCGGAAATTCGGCCGAATCCGAAAACACGAATCGGGAAATTTCGTGAAAATTCCGAAACCCGAAACGCACATCCCTACCAACTACCACCCAACTCACTGACGCAACCATCAATCACTCTCACCTTACAGTCCTCTCCTCCTGTTTCCAACCCCAACCCTCCTAGATTGTGAGTTCCTACGGGAATAGGGCCCTCATCTCCTCCTGTACTGTTTGTCAAATGTTGTTTGTTGTTCAATGTATTGTAACCCTGTCTATACTGTGCTTATTGTACAGCGCTGCGGAATATGCTGGCGCTTTATAAATAAAGAATAATAAATAATAAAAATAATAAAATAATGGATATACTGCCCCAGCTCATGGATATACTGCTCCAGCAGCTCGTGGATATTGCCCCAGCTCATGGATATTGCCCCAGCTCATGGATATACTGCCCCAGCTCATGGATATACTGCCCTAGCAGCTCGTGGATATTGCCCCAGCTCATGGATACTGCCCCAGCTCATGGATAATGCCCCAGCAGCTCATGGATATTGCCCCAGCTCATGGATATACTGCCCCAGCTCATGGATATTGCCCCCAGCTCATGGATACTGCCCCCAGCTCATGGATAATGCCCCCAGCTCATGGATTATGCCCCCAGCTCATGGATAATGCCCCCAGCTCATGGATACTGCCCCCAGCTCATGGATAATGCCCCCAGCTCATGGATAATGCCCCCAGCTCATGATATAATGCCCCCAGCTCATGGATATACTGCCCCAGCAGCTCATGGATATTGCCCCAGCTCATGGATACTGCCCCCAGCTCATGGATACTGCCCCCAGCTCATGGATATTGCCCCAGCACATGGATAATGCCCCCAGCTCATGGATATGCCCCAGCACATGGATACTGCCCCCAGCTCATGGATATGCCCCAGCTCATGGACAATGCCCCAGCTCATGGATACTGCCCCAGCAGCTCATGGATATGCCCCAGCAGCTCATGGATATGCCCCAGCTGATGGATATGCCCCAGCAGCTCATGGATATGCCCCATCAGCTTATGGATATGTCCCAGCAGCTCATGGATATGCCCCCAGCTCATGGATATGCCCAGCACATGGATACTGCCCCCAGCACATGGATAATGCCCCCAGCTCATGGATATGCCCCAGCTCATGGATATACTGCCCCAGCTCATGGATATTGCCCCCAGCTCATGGATATGCCCCAGCAGCTCATGAATATACTGACCCAGCTCATGGATATGCCCCAGCAGCTCATGGATATGTCCCAGCAGCTCATGGATATTGCCCCAGCTCATGGATATACTGCCCCAGCTCATGGATATTGCTCCCAGTTCATGGATAATGCCCCCAGCTCATGGATAATGTCCCCAGCTCATGGATATGCCCCAGCACATGGATACTGCCCCCAGCACATGGATAATGCCCCCAGCTCATGGATAATGCCCCAGCTCATGGATATACTGCCCCAGCTCATGGTTATACTGCCCCAGCTCATGGATATTGCCCCCAGCTCATGGATATGCCCCAGCAGCTCATGGATATTGCCCCAGCTCATGGATATACTGCCCCAGCTCATGGATATTGCCCCAGCTCATGGATAATGCCCCCAGCTCATGGATATTGCCGCCAGCTCATGGATAATGCCCCCAGCTCATGGATATAATGCCCCCAGCTCATGGATATACTGCCCCAGCAGCTCATGGATAATGCCCCAGCAGCTCATGGATATTGCCCCAGCAGCTCATGGATATTGCCCCAGCTCATGGATACTTCCCCCAGCTCATGGATACTGTCCCCCAGCTCATGGATATGCCCCAGCTCATGGATATGCCCCAGCTGATGGATATGCCCCAGCAACTCATGGATATGCCCCAGCTCACCTCCGCCGCGTGTTCGCTCCCTCTGAGCATCCGGCGGGTGTCACCTGGTGCGGGCCACACCCCCCGCCCCCATAGCGACGCCCCTGCATGCCACCCAGGACTGGCCCACCGGGATACCAGGAAACTTCCCTGTGGGCAGCAGCATCTGGGGTCGGACAGAGCACTCTGGCTCATCACTGGTGGAGCGATTAGTATGGCCCACACCAGATAGAGGTGCAGACTGAACGCTCTCCCACCAGGGACACTTTTTATCCCCTTGCTGGACCACCAGGGATATATCCCACTCCCTGTAATGTATGGTAAGCAGGAGAGGAGGCAAAATGCTTTATTTTTAATTAGTTTACTGAAATGGGCAGCTGCGGGAAGAGGGGGGCCCCCGACCAGTGGTTCACTAAGGGCCCCCCACGATTTCTAATGGCAGTGGGCACACTGAGCGGCCGGGAAATTCCCGTTCCTCCTTCCCTGAAAGAGTTAATCCCGGCAAAGTGATATGCCGCCCTTTAAATGCTCCTGCCCCCAGGATACACATGGAGCTTTGTTAATGATACCAGAGCTGTGGGAGCCAACAAGTTTGTACAATGAGAAGCCTCCTTGGCTGGAAATCCACTCCTCCTCCTCCTCCATGTGCTGAACTTTGCTGACAGCTTCTGTGTGAAAGGGGAAGGCACTGGGGCTGATACAGAGGAGCTCAGGAAGATCTCAGCCCCATCAGCTATATAGGACCTGATCCAGAGGTCCAGCAGCAGCTATATAGGACCTGATCCAGCAGCAGCTATATAGGACCTGGTCCAGAGGTCCAGCAGCAGCTATAGCTTATACCAAGTGGGCACTCAGGGCTGGAACACCTCAGGGCGAAGACCTGGAAGTGTGGACCTTTGAGAAAGTGACTGTGGAAGCCGGTGTTCCTGCTGCAGACTCTGTATGATCAGGTTGCACAAAGTATCACATTTTATGAGACTCTGATTGCTCTGCCAGACCTCGCTGTGAAGAATGTGTGCCCGGAGTGACCGGGCAACTAAATGCCCAGGGAGCAGAGTACCAACTAAATAGAGTGCCCAAAGAGCTAAGTGCCCAGATAGCAGAGTGCCCAGGAACCGAGTGCCCAGAAAGCAGAGTGCCCAGGAAACAGAGTGCCCAGAAAGCAGAGTGCCCAGAAAGCAGAGTGCCCAGGAAACAGAGTGCCCAGGAACCGAGTGCCCAGAAAGCAGAGTGCCCAGAAAGCAGAGTGCCCAGGAACCGAGTGCCCAGAAAGCAGAGTGCCCAGGAAACAGAGTGCCCAGAAAGCAGAGTGCCCAGGAACCGAGTGCCCAGAAAGCAGAGTGCCCAGGAAACAGAGTGCCCAGGAACCGAGTGCCCAGAAAGCAGAGTGCCCAGGAAACAGAGTGCCCAGGAACCGAGTGCCCAGAAAGCAGAGTGCCCAGGAACCGAGTGCCCAGAAAGCAGAGTGCACAGGAGCTGAGTGCCCAGGAGCTGAGTGCCCAGGAACCGAGTGCCCAGAAAACCGAGTGCCCAGGAGCTGAGTGCCCAGAAAACCGAGTGCCCAGGAACCGAGTGCCCAGGAACCGAGTGCCCAGAAAACCGAGTGCCCATGAACCGAGTGCCCAGAAAACTGAGTGCCCGGGAACTGAGTGCCCAGAAAACAGAGTGCCCGGGAGCTGAGCGCACATAAAGCAGAGTGCCCGGGAGCTGAGCGCACATAAAGCAGAGTGCCCAGGAGCTGAGCGCACATAAAGCAGAGTGCCCGGGAGCTGAGCGCACATAAAGCAGAGTGCCCGGGAGGTGAGCGCACATAAAGCAGAGTGCCCGGGAGGTGAGCGCACATAAAGCAGAGTGCCCAGGAGCTGAGCGCACATAAAGCAGAGTGCCCAGGAGCTGAGCGCACATAAAGCAGAGTGCCCAGGAGCTGAGTGCGCATAAAGCAGAGTGCCCGGGAGGTGAGCGCACATAAAGCAGAGTGCCCAGGAGCTGAGCGCACATAAAGCAGAGTGCCCAGGAGCTGAGCGCACATAAAGCAGAGTGCCCAGGAGCTGAGTGCGCATAAAGCAGAGTGCCCGGGAGGTGAGCACACATAAAGCAGAGTGCCCGGGAGGTGAGCGCACATAAAGCAGAGTGCCCAGGAGCTGAGTGCGCATAAAGCAGAGTGCCCGGGAGGTGAGCACACATAAAGCAGAGTGCCCAGGAGCTGAGTGCGCACATAAAGCAGAGTGCCCGGGAGGTGAGCACACATAAAGCAGAGTGCCCGGGAGGTGAGCGCACATAAAGCAGAGTGCCCAGGAGCTGAGTGCGCACATAAAGCAGAGTGCCCGGGAGGTGAGCACACATAAAGCAGAGTGCCCGGGAGGTGAGCGCACATAAAGCAGAGTGCCCGGGAGCTGAGCGCACAGAAAGCAGAGTGCCCGGGAGGTGCGCGCACAGAGGTTGGGTGCCCAGGAACTGAGTGCACAGGAAGCAGAGTGCTTAGGGGTCTGTGTGCGCTGGCATCAGAGATTTCCTTTCCCATCTTGGACTGTAAAAAGAAAAAGAAAAAAAATTCTCTAAGAGTTTAGCAATTTGACCGTCAGCCACGTTTGGGGCTTCAGGAATTCCTTTCCCAGAGCTGGAAGGTAAGTGTGATTTTCTGTATTTGTTTGAGATGTTTTTGCATTGACACAGTGTGCTGTCTCTGTGTGGGCATCGCTGCTCCAGGAAGAAGTGCCAATACGTTACAAGACACTTCGGGCACTGTTCCCTGGGAAACGCTAAAATAGGGACGTTAACGAGGAGAATCTGCGTCTGTATGTTTCCCCGTAACGTCCTCATTTCAGTGTGATATTCCGGGGCAGGCGCTACCCCGGCACCTTGCCCAGGAACGTGGCGCTAACCGCTGGGATACTCGCGCTAGCGATTACTTACCGCTGCGAGCATCACCTCTTGGACTCCATAGGACTCCATAGAGGTTTGCGCTTCCAGGCCGCGAGCCCTGTGCGATCACGCTCCCACGAGATCATGCAGCGCCGCAGAGTGATCACGCAGGGAGACTGGGGACTATTATTCTCCAGTCTCACTCTACTTGCGGCCAGGAGAAGCAGCGGATCGGGCCACCGTTCTTGTCCTTGGATGAGAGGCGAGTATGGGATTTATTGGGGGGTGTTAAATGATTTTTGCAGCCTCAGCTAGCACCTGCTTCTAGGTGTCGATAATATTTTGGTAATTAGCGCTCGCTCTTTGTAATTCCTCACTTATCGAAACGCTAATTACTGATTGCGCTCCTCATGTTAAGTATAGGCGGCGCAAAGTACAGTAAACTCGCGCAATCACTGATGTGCTAAGTGATTTCTTACGGGTTTAGCGTCAGGAAGGTAACATGGGGCATGTGTTAAACACACTTATCCTGGCGATAACGCTTACACATCTGAACGTTGGCGCCCACTAGGGAATAGAGCGCAGGATGAGCAGCTCATTAGATAAAAGCCTTAAATGGCCATTATATTTAATTCAGCGCGTTAAAACAAACATTTCCTGTTTTACGTTATTATTTACTTGCTGATTTAGCGAGTTATTGCTGTTTATAAGAGGAGTCCCCGGACTTGTCCCTCCTGACCACGACACGCGCGCTTTACTTACAAGCATCACATTCAGGGCAGTGGCCGCCAGCCAGGTACCTGATGTAGGGGTGATAGAATTATTTGGGGTGCACTGCTGACCCTCCACCTTCTTGTACTTAATAGCTGATTGGAATATATAACAGCGCTGCGGAAACTGTTGGCGCTATAAAAATAATAATAATAATAATTACACATTCTTTAGTGGGCGGACGTATTACAGGATTATGCTGGTATAGAAATGTTTTGTCTGATATATAATCATTTTGTCCATTTTAATATTGTTTTTTGGTGAGTATTTAATATTTAATTTAACCTGTATTCACCATATTATTATTATTATAGATTAATAGATTGAGTTTTGCTACTTGTTTCTCTTTATGTTTATAACTGCAGGATTACACGGTACATTTGTATAAAAACATTATCTAATATAATCATTTTATCCTTTTTATTATTGATTTTTACAGTGGTTATTTAATTTTACCTTCATTCCAATTTTTTTTAATATTATCATTATTACGGTTTTTTTATATACAATAATAGAAAGTGTTTGTGCTACTTGTGTCTCTTTATGATTCTATTTGCAAGATTACACTAATAGGAAAACACGTTGTCTAATATAATCATTTTATCCATTTTATTATTATTTTTTGGTGATTATTCAATATTTAATTTGACCTGTATTCACCATATTATTATTATTATTATTATTAATAATAATAATTAATATAAAGTGTTTGTGCTACTTGTGTCTCTTTATGTTGCTATTTGCAGGATTACACTAATAGGAAAACACGTTGTCTAATATAATCATTTTATCAATTTTATTATTATATTTTTGGTGATTATTTAATATTTAATTTGACCTGTATTCACCATATTATTATTATTAATAATAATAATAATTAATAGAAAGTGTTTGTGCTACTTGTGTCTCTTTATGTTGCTATTTGCAGGATTACACATTACACTAATAGCAAAACACGTTGTCTAATATAATCATTTTATCCATTTTATTATTATTTTTTGGTGATTATTCAATATTTAATTTGACCTGTATTCACCATATTATTATTATTAATAATAATTAATAGAAAGTGTTTGTGCTACTCGTGTCTCTTTATGTTGCTATTTGCAGGATTACACATTACACTAATAGCAAAACACGTTGTCTAATATAATCATTTTATCCATTTTATTATTGATTTTTACGGTGATTATTTAATTTGACCTTCATTCCAAATTTTTTATTTCTTATCCTTGTCACATTTTTTATACATTAATAGATTGATTATTTAATATTTAATTTGACCTTCTTTCCACATTTTTTATTTATTATCATTTTTACAGTTTTTATACATTAATAGAAAGTGTTTGCTACTTGTGTCTCTTAAGGTTTATAACTGCAGGATTACACAGTATATTAATAGGAAAACACGTTGTCTAATATAATCCTTTTATCCATTTTATTATTGATTTTTATGGTGATTATTTAATTTGACCCATATTCACCATAGTATTATTATTTATTTTAAATTAATAGAACCTTTTTGCTGCATGAATCTGTTTATGTTTATAATTGATGATTAATGTGAGACTTCAGGGATCATTCAGGAACTCAGGAATCGTGACTCCAGTAAAAGTAATCTTTTACACACCTGGCGTCTAGTGACATCATACGGACTAGTGACATCTAGTGACATCATACGACTAGTGACATCTAGTGACATCATACGACTAGTGACATCTAGTGACATCATACTGACATACCTTATCACTACAGAGCAGGTGTTTCAGCATTGTTTGTCCTCCAGATGTTGGAACTACATCTCCCTTAGATGCTCAACCACTCATTAGGCTGGTAGAGTCTTATGGGAAATGTGGTTCCAAAATACCTGGAGGGACGAGGTTGCTGACTGACCATTGCTAAAAGCTGTCACTGTCTAAATAATCAGTGTCTGCACGGTCACAATTTGTACTACGTAACTCAGAAGGGAACCGGTGACCTAGGGGGCTATTCAGAGACACCGAAATATCACCGACAACGAGAACCAGCACCTTCGCGGTATCATGTGTCAGAAAGGGGCGGACGCGGGCGATGTTCTTGAGTTGATAATAACAGGATTGGGTCACTGTCTGGATGTGGGGAGAGAACGTTAGGTCAGAATCAAAAGTGACACCGTGGCAGCGAGCGTGAGGCGTCGGACTAATAAGCGTTCCATTTACTCGTAGAGAGATAGGTGCTATTGGGTTCTTCTTGGAGGAAGGAACGATGAGAAGTTCAGTTTTGGCAAGATTGAATTTAAGGAAGTTCGAGACGGCAGAGAGACAGTCGGTGACTCGATCCAGGAGAGCCGGAGAGAGATCAGGAGAGGAGAGGTATATTTGAGCGTCTCAGCGTATAGGTGGTACTGGAATCCAAAGGAGCTGATCAGTTTGCTTAGAGAGGCCATGTAGATCAAAAAAGTAGAGGGCCCAGTACCGAACCTTGGGGCACCCCAACAGAGACAGGCTGCCGGGAGGAGGTACTTCCCGCAAGTGAGACACTAAACGATCGTTGGGACAGGTAGGTAGCGAACTATGAAAGAACAGAACCTTGAAGGCCTATATCACTCAGAGTTTGAAGGAGGATTGAGTGGTCAACTGTATCAAAGGCGGCAGAGAGGTCAAGAAGGATCAGCAGAGAGTAGCACCTATTGGATTTAGCAGTTACAGGGTCATTGGTCTGTTTCGCAAGAGCAGATTCTGTCGAGTGAAGTGAGCGAAAGCCAGATTGTATGATACATTGTGTCTGTTGATCTCTAAATGATACATTGTGGCTCTGGATCTCCATATGATACATTGTGGTTGTCAATCTCTGTATGATACATTGTGACTGTGGAGCTCCTTATGATACATTGTGGCTGTCGATCTCTATATGATACATTGTGGTTATCAATCTCTGTATGATACATTGTTGCTGTCAATATCTATATGATACATTGTTGCTGTCAATATATTTATGATACATTGTGGCTGTTGATCACTTTATGATACATTGTGGCTGTCGATCTCTATATTATACATTGTGTCTGTCTATCTCTTTATGATACATTATTGCTGTCAATCTCTATATGATACATTGTTGCTGTCAATAACGTTACATTACATTGTGACTGTTGATCTCTTTATGATACATTGTGGCTGTTGATCTCTATATGATACATCGTGGCTGTTGATCTCTATGATACATTGTGGCTGTTGATCTCTATATGATACATTGTGGCTGTTGATCTCTATGATACATTGTGGCTGTTGATCTCTATGATACATTGTGGCTGTTGATCTCTATATGATACATTGTGGCTGTTGATCTCTATGATACATCGTGGCTGTTGATCTCGTTATGATACAGTGTGGCTGTTTATCTTTCTATGATACATTGTTGCAGTCGATCTGTATATGATACATTGTTGCCGTGGATACATTATTTTAATAAATCTGTGTAATTGGCTCTAGATGGACCCAAAACAGATCTGCAGGCTTGCCTTACGTGTTAAAATGTGCTTTTCTTCCACCACTTTTGTGAATCACTCTCTTGTGTTCATGTACATCTGGTTTGTGTTGCCATATGTTGTATGTTGATGCAATAACAGGAATGTGCTGCAGTGTGTCGATACTGTTGTTGTGTACAGTTACAGTCAGAGGCCTTCTATGTGGGCTTTAGCATGAGATAAGACCTGCCCTGAGGCGCCCACAGAAAAGTGCTGAGACCAAACCCTGAGACATAATGGAAACGCATTAATTACCAGGTCCCTGATTTATGCACCCTATGACCTCCTCCATATATTCAGGGTGTGCGGGTGTCTTTTTAGGGGCTCCTCCATATATTCAGGGTGTGCGGGTGTCTTTTTAGGTGCTCCTCCATATATTCAGGGTGTGCGGGTGTCTTTTTAGGGGCTCCTCCATATAGTCAGGGTGTGTGGGTGTGTTTTTAGGGGCTCCTCCATATATTCAGGGTGTACAGGTGTGTTTTTAGGGGTTCCTCCATATATTCAGGGTGTGCGGGTGTCTTTTTAGGGGCTCCTCCATATATTCAGGGTGTGTGGGTGTCTTTTTAGAGGCTCCTCCATATATTCAGGGTGTGTGGGTGTCTTTTTAGGGGCTCCTCCATATATTCAGGGTGTGTGGGTGTCTTTTTAGGGGCTCCTCCATATATTCAGGGTGTGTGGGTGTCTTTTTAGGGGTTCCTCCATATATTCAGGATGTGCGGGTGTCTTTTTAGGGGCTCCTCCATATATTCAGGGTGTGTGGGTGTCTCTTTAGGGGTTCCTCTTAAATTTGGGGTGTGCGAGAGCATAACAGAGCTGAAAAGCAATAAAACTTCCATTTGTTATTTTTCTATCTATCATCATGTGTCTGTCCATCCGTCCCTCTGTCTATCTCCATATCTATATATTTCTCTCTATGTCTGGTCATGTTGTTATTATACTGTAAATAATCCTGAAGGTTTAGTGAAGCTTCCGATACAGTTTCTATATGCGTCACTACAATAAATTCTCCAGTTGCCCGGGGGGGGGGGGTCGGGATTATCCAGCAGGTCAGGATTTCCCGCTGTTGTGGTGTTTGTAGTTTAGGATCAGGCAATAAGTTAATGCAGGTGAACAAATAAATACATATATTTATATAAAGGTAAAACAAGCCATTCAGTGGCACTAAGTGAAACTTGCGTTTGTTGTGTTGTTTTGTTTCCACATTTCCCATCACCCAACAAGTCTAATGTATCAACGTGGCATTGCTGAAAAGCATAACTCCCAACTGTCCCGGATTCTGGTGAACAGTCCTGATTTTGGACTCCTAATATCCCCAACAAGAATATATTCTCTCTTTCCTCCCAGCATACACAGACAGATCCATATTTCTCCACTCTGCTGTCCCACTCACCCCCCCCCGCCCTGGTCCATAATTTCATGACTCTTTTCCAGCTGTTTACGCTTCTCTCTCTAATTACTCTTACTCAGCCCAAGCTTCTGCTCCTTCCCATGGAATCCCCACTATATTCTTTCTGGCCACCAACTTCAGCTTCCCTCTGCTCCCTTTTGTTTCACTTACCCCGTCCCTTTGATTGTAAGCTCACAGGATGTCTGGCTGAGCACTTGATTAAGGTGCTGTATTTCCTAAACAAGCTATCCTACGGGCAGGGTTGTCTTTTCCTTATTTATCGTGTATGTCCCATGTTTGTGCTCACCCATTGTACAGTGCTGCGGAACTTGTTAACGCTTTCTAAAAACTTGCAACTATAACTATATTATCCACATCATTAAACACATTGATCCCCGAGCAGAGCAAACCCAAGGCTTATCTTCCCATGTGATAATGCTTGTGGGCTCCAGGCAGACTTACACTATGGGGGATACGTGAATGTGTGAAAAACTATACGGCGCTTATACAGAAAGTGCTGCGAATATATATGAATAGAAAATATACGAAACGAAAGAACGTGCTGCCTGAAAAGGAACATTTTAATGTTCTTGAACCCAGGACATACTTGAAAACGAGAGAAATCTCAATGTATCCTTCCTGGTAAAATCCTTTGCAAACAAACAAACAAACTAACAAGTGTAAAAAACCTACAGCTAAATTACACTCATAAACACAGCAGAAAAAAACTAAATATGTTCCAATGACGTGAACAAAAAAGCCAAAACGTATGATGTAAAGCGAATACTGTACATATAAAGAACAATACTTACAGTCAGGTCCAGAAATATTGGGACATGGACACAATTCTAACATCTTCGGCTCTATACACCACCACAATGGAGTTGGAATGAAACAAACACAATGAGCTTTAACTGCAGACTGTCAGCTTTAATTTGAGGGTATGTACATCCAACTCAGGTGAACGGTGTAGGACTTACAGCAGTTTGCAGATGTGCCTCCCACTTGTTAAGGGACCAAAAGTAATGGGGCAATTGGCTTCTCAGCTGTTCCATGGCCAGGTGTGTGATATTCCCTCATTACCCCAATTACAATGTGCAGATAAAAGGCCCAGAGTTCATTTCAAGTGTGCTATTTGCATTTGGAATCTGTTGCTGTCAACTCTCCAGATGAGATCCAAAGAGCTGTCACTATCAGTGAAGCAAGCCATCATTAGGCTGAAGAAACAAAACAAACCCATCAGAGAGATAGCAAGAACATTAGGCGTGGCCAAAACAACTGTTTGGAACATTCTCAAAAAGAAGGAACGCACCGGTGAGCTCAGCAACACCAAAAGACTCGGGAGACCATGGAAAACAACTGTGGTGGATGAATGAAGAATTCTTTCCCTGGTGAAGAAAACACCCTTCACAACAGTTGGCCAGATCAAGAACACTCTCCAGGAGGTAGATGTATGTGTGTCAAAGTCACCAATCAAGAGAAGACTTCACCAGAGTGAATACAGAGGGTTCACCACAAGATGTAAACCATTGGTGAGCCTCAAAAACAGGAAGGCCAGATTAGAGTTTGCCAAACAACACCTAACAAAGCCTTCACAGTTCTGGAACAAGATCCTATGGACAGATGAGACCAAGATCAACTTGTACCAGAGTGATGGGAAGAGAAGAGTATGGAGAAGGAAAGGAACTGCTCATGATCCTAAGCATACCACCTCATCAGTGAAGCATGGTGGTGGTAGTGTCATGGCGTGGGCATGTATGGCTGCCAATGGAACTGGTTCTCTTGTATTTATTGATGATGTGACTGCTGACAAAAGCAGCAGGATGAATTCTGAAGTGTTTCGGGCAATATTATCTGCTCACATTCAGCCAAATGCTGCAGAACTCATTGGACGGCGCTTCACAGTGCAGATGGACAATGACCCAAAGCATACTGCAAAAGCAACCAAAAGTTTTTGAAGGGACAGAAGTGGAATGTTATGCAATGGCCAAGTCAATCACCTGACCTGAATCCCATTGAGCATGCATTTCACTTGTTGAAGACAAAACTGAAGGGAAAATGCCCCAAGAACAAGCAGGAACTGAAGACAGTTGCAGTAGAGGCCTGGCAGAGCATCACCAGGGATGAAACCCAGCGTCTGGTGATGTCTATGCGTTCCAGACTTCAGGCTGTGATTGACTGCAAAGGATTTGTAACCAAGTATTAAGAAGGGAAAGTTTGATTTATGATTATTATTCTGTCCCATTACCTTTGGTCCCTTAACAAGTGGGAGGCACATCTGCAAACTGCTGTAAGTCCTACACCGTTCACCTGAGTTGGATGTACATACCCTCAAATTAAAGCTGACAGTCTGCAGTTAAAGCACATTGTGTTTGTTTCATTCCAACTCCATTGTGGTGGTGTATAGAGCCAAAGATGTTACAATTGTGTCCATGTCCCAATATTTATGGACCTGACTGTATATTGTCACTTTTCAAACTTCTTTCACAATTTTGTAGATCTCAAAAAGATAAAAACAACCAATGGTACAATAACGTATTAAAGGAACAAAACACAACTCCTATATTTTATATATACTTTATATTAGAGCCTTAATAAATCCCGGCTATAGTTTAAACGTGATTGGTCAAATAATGCATCACTTCCAGTGTTATCGACCTCTAAGGCAAAGGGCGCAGACGGCACTCCCATAGTGTAAAAAGTCTTCACATATATAAGGGTCTATTCACTAAGTGCCGAACTTGCCACCAAATTGCACTAAATGGTGAATTTAACCCTACGCCGCAATTTCGTGACAGTTCGTCTATTCACTGTCAATTTTCCAAATACTGGCGAATTGACAGCAAAATACGGTACGATTTGGTGATCTTCGGCGGCAGCAAAATTGTAACATAGAGAAGTAATGGTTAATCTATTCAGAGAACGGCAAACGGCGCCGAAATGTCAGTGAAACGCCCTGATTTTCAGTGATTCTTTTCAACAGGTTTAAACAGGCGAATCCCATAGGTTTCAATGTAAGAAAAAAAATACCATTTTTTTATATATTTTCTTGAAAATGTTTATTCTTTTCATTTTTAGCAAAAAAGTATTTTTATTTTTTATAACACTGTTTCGTATGGTTTGTATCTTTTAGACAAAATTTTTGTTTCCCAATTTTTTTAAAAGGCTTTTTTATTTAAATTATTTTTCAGACTTTTTGTTTCAATTTTTTTAAATCGCATTTTTTATTATTTAGGAGCATTTTAATAATTTTTTATTGATTTTAAACACCAATTAGGAGAATAGGATTGCCAGTTTTTTTGTTTCTGATTTTTTTTTTTGCAGTTCGTTGGATTTCGCCAAGGCCAGTTCGCCGTTCTTCAGCGGTCTGCAATAGTCTTCGGTAACGGTCGGCAAATTTTTCATAAGTCTTCGGCGACTCCATCTTCGGTGTGCTACGGTGACCGTATGGTGGATAATGAATTCACCAAAGTTTTGGCGAAATGGAATCACTGATGTGCACCGAAGTGAAAAGCATTGAAAGTTCGGTGCTTGGTGAATAACCCCTATAATGTAACAGATCTTTATATATCGATTTATAGATGACAAAGATTCACTCACCTAAGTTAGAGCCTCAACAGCTGATAGGCTCATGAATACCAGCAATGATACTTCTTAGTGGTCCGTATCTGACCCTTTGGTGTTTGTTCCAGGCTAGACATGTGCAGAATGAAAAAAATTGTTTCGTTTCGGATCAATTTGTTAAATTTTTTAGTTCGTTTCAGTCCGTTCGTTATGTTACCGTGACTCGTATATCGGACCTATTAGTTATTTCAGGAAATTAGTATTTTGTATTGATTCGTTATTTCCAGAGATTAGTATTTCGTATCGATTTGTTATTTCCAGAGATTAGTATTTCGTATCGATTCGTTATTTCCGGAGATTAGTATTTCGTATCGATTCATTATTTCCGGAGATTAGTATTTCGTATCGATTCGTTATTTCCGGAGATTAGTATTTTGTATCAATTCGTTATTTCCAGAGATTAGTATTTCATATTGATTCCTTATTTCCGGAGATTAGTATTTCGTATCGATTCGTTATTTCCGGAGATTAGTATTTCGTATTGATTTGTTATTTCCAGAGATTAGTATTTCGTATCGATTCGTTATTTCCGGAGATTAGTATTTTGTATCGATTCGTTATTTCCGGAGATTAGTATTTCGTATCGATTTGTTATTTCTGGAGGAGATTAGTATTACGTATTGATTTGTTATTTCTGGAGGAGATTAGTATTACGTATTGATTTGTTATTTCTGGAGGAGATTAGTATTACGTATTGATTCGTTACTTCCGGAGATTAGTATTTCGTATTGATTTGTTATTTCTGGAGGAGATTAGTATTACGTATTGATTCGTTATTTCCGGAGATTAGTATTTCGTATTGATTCTTTATTTTGTTTTGATTCGTTATTTCAGAATGTGATACAGATGAATTAATTACTTAGATTAGGTTTAAAAAAGATATGTAATCCCCCTGTCCTTGGTGCTGAAATACTGTATGTTTCAACACCAAGGCACCCCTGCCTTTGGTGCCCATGGGCAGCACACGCCAAATGCAGCCAGACTGAAGGGAAAAAAACATTCTTTTCGTCCTTTTAAAATATTTGGGAATCCTTAAAATTTCCCCTAAAAAATACTCACAAAATCCTAAAAAAAATCTATTAATAAAGAGACTTTTTTCTTCAAATGAAAAGAACAAACGGTTGACTAAAGAGTTAATAAAAACGGGGAATTGTTTTAACATTGAAACCTATGGGATTCGCCTGTTTAAACCAGTCAAACGAAACCACCGAAAATCAGGACATTTCATTGACATTTCAGTGCTGTTCGGCGTCTCTGAATAGATTAACCATTATTTGTCTATGGGGAATTTCACTGCTGCCAAATTGCACAGAACGGCACCATGTCGCTGTCCATGACCTGTGGTGCTGAATACAACAGATTCAGCACCACGGCCAATAGACAGGGACGCGGTGCTGAATCTGTGAAATGGTAAAGCGAATCGATTCATTACAACAATATCAATTCGTTATATTTCGATTAGTTTTTGTTCCGTTTTGGACAGTACCGATTCGTTATGTCGAAAGTGCTTCCGAAGTACGAATCGGTATAATTTCGTCTGACTGGAGATTCGGAATGAAACGAAACCCACATATCTACTCCAGGCTGTTCATTCGCCATATGTCCAGAAATTAGGGGTGTATTTGTCTCGCATATCAGTATGCACACGAATGCCAAGTTTTCTGTAATCTGACATTCCGCATTAATTCCATTACGTGAGGCCCCATTAGGAGGGAGACCTTAGGCAGCTGCCTATTTTGCCTAATTATAGGGCCGTCCCCTCTCCCCTAATAGGAAGGGATTTAAGAGACTTTTTTCTAAAACAAACTGATTTTTTTTTTATAAACAGAGACTGTGCTTTAAACCCAGCCATCATCTCGCAGCATAAGCCTCCAGAGTAATTTCATTTTCTCTTTCATAAAATTATGTCGTCGCATCGGTATCCCTGTTGGATTTTTAGTGATAAATTATTTATTAGCATCACCGTGCAATGACACGAACAAAGAGCACAGTCGTCCCGCCGTCTGCGTGAATGGAGCGTTTCCTGCACCCAGTCAGAGCTGCGCGCTGCAACAATGTCACGGGGAAAAGTCAGCCGACATAAAGAAAAACAAGGGTGGGAATTTCTTGCAGGAAAGGGTGTATCTAACATGATTTTGACATGGACACAGATATCCACTGACACTCACATTTTTGGTCGGCGATGACTGTGTGTAATGGAATTAATTGCAATAAACAGTATTTTTCTGTATAAGAAAAAAATAGAAAATTAATTTATTTATTTATTTATTTATTTATAAAGGATTTTACCAGGAAGGATACATTGAGATTTCTCAAAATGCAGATATTACATTAAATGGGTGTCACAGGCTCCATGGGCAATGTGTAATTATATGAAAGATTTTAAAGGGATACTACCACTAACATAAGCTGTAACTAGATTACTTGTGCATTACAAATTAAACACATTATAAGCCACTTTATAAAACACATGCTGATGTGTTTTTCCTTGTTTGAAGTAATTTCAAGTAAAAAGGAAAAATTGGTTTTAATTCCTGTTTCCTTTTTTGTATTTTTTCCCATGATGCAACATTTGCTTTGTTGCTCTTGTTTATTTAATCTACAGTATTTAACAGTTAATGAGGTGGAGGAGGGAATGTTTAGATAAGGCAGCAGTGGGTGCATTGTGCTCTCCAAGCTACCTGAGATAAGAGCTGGCCGCTGAAGGAGACAAGAAAGGGATCTTAAAAGGGTTATAATCTACCCCCTGGTGATGTCCTTTGAATACATCCCACACAATACAATGATGCGAGTCGGTGACTGACCCATTCACTCCATTCTATGGCCAAAGCCACACAGTGAGGAGCAAGGGATGGAAAGATACAACACAAAATATCACACAATGGATGTACCCAGTGACACATATAGAGGAAAATATCACACAATGGATGCACCCAGTGACACATATAGAGGAAAATATCACACAATGGATGCATCCAGTGACACATATAGAGGAAAATATCACACAATGGATGCACCCAGTGACACATATAGGGGAAAATATCACACAATGGATGCACCCAGTGACACATATAGAGGAAAATATCACACAATGGATGCATCCAGTGACACATATAGAGGAAAATATCACACAATGGATGCACCCAGTGACACATATAGAGGAAAATATCACAATGGATGCACCCAGTGACACATATAGAGGAAAATATCACACAATGGATGCGCCCAGTGACACATATAGAGGAAAATATCACACAATGGATGCACCCAGTGACACATATAGATGAAAATATTTCGTCAGGACATGTCCTGATTTAGGCTAGGGTCAAACGAACGCAGTGCGAACGCGCGTGCAGCCGCACTTTATCACGGCCATAGTAGCAGCAAATAACGGGCAATGTATGAAGAACGGCCGCACAAAAGTGCGGCCGCGCAACGCAAGCGGCAAACAAACGCATTTTTTCGAGAACGTGATGCCGCTAGTACTGACGTACAGAGTGCGCTGCGTCCGTTAGCGGCGTGTGTGCGTGATTAGGAGACATCAGACACTGCTAATGTCCGGCCAACATAACGTCCAGACGCAAAAAGTGTTTTATTGATGATCCGTAACAAAATCACGGACGAAAATGCGCATCGTATGACCGCTGTCGCGTATTCCGTGAAAAAATGCGTCCATTCGTTCGAACGCACTTTTTCACGGACAACGTGAAAAATGCGTTAGTCTGACCCTAGCCTTATATGTATCAATAAAGTTTGTTATATTATTAAGACCCTAGATAGAGTGTTAGCTCTTGTTTCGCTGAGCACCAGGCATTGCATTGCAAACATTGTTTGGATTCTGTGAGTGCAGGAGTTTTGCAGAGAATATATATATTTTGGCAGGTTCTATATCTACAGGGCTGCCAAGCTCACGCCCTCCCCAGATGATGACCCCTCCAAATCTCAGAATTCTTTCAGTGCAATAACCAGGGAGTCATGGGAGTTGTAGTTCAGAAACATCTGAGGGGGCTGGAGTTTGAGACCCCTGTAAATCTATATAGTATCTTAAAATAATGACTGCTGGTATGTGTCCCCAGGCGAGCGATGCAATAAAACACGCACCTGAATTACTCCGGTTTACTCTCGCCTCCTCAGAGAAAATAGGGGCCAATAGCCATGAGGGGCCAATAGCCATGTACTACAATGGCAGCAACGGGGGTCGAGCCTCCAAAAACTCGAATTCCACTGAAACTGAAAAAAAAATTGCCAATAGAAAGTCTCCTATTCTCCTAATCGGGTGTTAAATCAATTAAAAATTTATGTTAAAAAATGGATCAAGGTAATATAAAAAAAAGTCCTTTTAAAAATAATAAAAATGTATTTTACATCTTTCTTATATAAAAAGGTCTCTAAAGAAAATAAATACAAAAAGCGTTTATAAAATATAAAAATAATAAATTGTCTTAAAAAGAAAATTAAAAACGATATTGCATTTATTACATTAAAAGCCGTTAGATTCACCGTTCGGTGCAATTCGGTGACAAATTTGGAGCTAAGTGAATAAACCTCATATTTTTTCCCCCATTCTTTTAAAAATGTAAAAATAATCAATATCCAGAGATGCATCATTTTTTTGAGGCTAGGGTCAGACTAACGCATTTTTCACGTTGTCCGTGAAAATGTGCGTTCGAAGAATGGACGTATTTTTTCACGGAATACGCGATAGCGGTCATACTATGCGCAGTTTCATCCGTGATTTTGTACGGATCATCAATAAAACACTTTTTGCGTCTGGACGTTATGTTGGCCGGACATTAGCAGCGTCTGATGTCTCCAATTCACGCACACACGCCGCTAGCGGACGCAGCGCACTCTGTACGTCAGTACTAGTGGTTTAACGTTCTCGAAAAAATGCGTTCATTTTCCACTTGCGTTGCGCAGCCGGACTTTTGTGCGACCGTACTTCGTATATTGGCCGTCATTGCCCGGCATCTGCTGCTAGCACGGCCGTGATTAAGTGCGCCAGAACGCGCGTTCGCACTGCCTCAGTCTGACCCTAGCCTTAATGACATTGTTACTTGAGATAAGGGACGCCAGGTCGGTCATGGTTTCCTAGAGGGAGAGCACAGTGAAAAGTGCTGCCCTGCAACATGTATAATTCATACGCTGCAGGAAGTAAATCAAGGCAGGTCACCAGGGATTCCTTAAGGATGTCTTACCTGCAGCGTATGGATTCTACATGCTTCGGGGTGGCATTTTTCATGTAATGCCCATCAGCATGAATAAATTATATGTGCCTGGATAAACATGCCTGAGCTTGCACACCCTGCGTTGAGATGATGTAGAGCACTGATAGTGTTACTGCCTTACACCTGTGGAGAAGCAGGTTCAACTCCCAGCCAGAACACCTGCCCGGCATGTCTCTGCTCTGCAACCATGAACCAGCACGAGTGAGAAAAAGCACATCCTTGTTTTTTTTCTATAATATTTTTTAATTATTACACTTTTTACCATATTCAATATATTTCTGAATGTATTCTGCACATCACAAATATATTGAATATGGCTTGGCTCAATCTGTAATATTTCATATACATAAAGCAATAAATTATGGATTAATAAAATGTATTTTATTAAAAAATATATATGTTCTTTTTCCATATGGGTTACATTATTTAGTTAAAGATTGCTGCCATCTAGAGGTTGTATTGTACCTGACAGGCTCATACTGTTTTCTGGTCATATATTGGATGGGTGGATGGATGGTTGCCTGGATGGATTGGTACATGGATGGATGCATGGATAGGTGCATAGATGGCTGAATGGATGGGCGGATAGATGGTTGGTTGCATGGATGGATGGATGTTGCATGGTTTGGCCCACACATCGAAAAACTCGCATCTAAACTTTACCCCAAACTAGGTGCCCTGTACAGAAACAAATCCTGCCTGAGCCCCGCGGTAAGAAAGCAGATTGTACAACAAATGCTTATGCCAACTATTGAATACGGAGATGTAGTGTATGCAGCCGCCCCGCAAACACACCTTCATAAACTTACTACATTGTATAACTCATTCTGTCGCTTTGTGCTACAATGTAACTACATGACCCACCATTGTGACATGTTAAAAGAGCTAAACTGGCCATCGTTGGAATCCAGACGCACCCGTCACCTTTCCAACCTGGTGTTTAAGAGCTTTTCTGGGAAGCTGCCACAATCTGAATAGACTGCTTCCCCCAGCAGTTCCCTCATCCAATAACCTCCGATCCAGGACCAGCACCTTACTTGCAATACCACAATACAAAAAGACAGTGGCTCGGTCCTCATTTTCCTACAGAGCACCACAATTATGGAATAACCTCCCAGACACCATCAAATCTTCCCCCAGTCTAAAGTCACTCAAGAGCACCTTACTAACATACCTCAATACAGAAAGTACCTGTAAACATGTAACACAGTGACTATATACAGAATGCACCTGTAAACATGTAACCTAGTGACTATATACAGAATGTACCTGTAAACATGTAACCTAGTGACTATATACAGAATGTACCTGTAAACATGTAACACAGTGACTATATACAGAATGCACCTGTAAACATGTAACCTAGTGACTATATTTCCTACATATTTATTTTCAGTTAATCTGTATATTTGGGTTGTTTTTTTAATATCTTGCATTGTATTACTTTGTATTTCTGTAACTGTAACAATTCAATGTTCTTGAACCCAGGACATACTTGAAAACGAGAGAAATCTCAATGTATCCTTCCTGGTAAAATCCTTTATAAATAAATGGATGGTTGCATGGGTGGATGGTTGGGTGCATGGATGGATGGATGGTTGCATGGATGGATGGATTGGTGCATGGATGGATGCATGACACAACCATCAATCACTCTCACCTTACAGTCCTCTCCTCCTGTTTCCAACCCCAACCCTCCTAGATTGTGAGTTCCTACGGGAATAGGGCCCTCATCTCCTCCTGTACTGTTTGTCAAATGTTGTTCAATGTATTGTAACCCTGTCTATACTGTGCTTATTGTACAGCGCTGCGGAATATGCTGGCGCTTTATAAATAAAGAATAATAATAATAATAAAATGCATGGATAGGTGCATAGATGGCTGATGGATGGGAGGATAGATGGTTGGATGGATGGAATGTTGGTTGGATGGATGGAATGTTGGTTGGATGGATGGATGGTTGGTTGCATGGATGGATGGTTGGGCGCATGGATGGATGGTTGGGGGCATGGATGGATGGTTGGGTGCATGGATGGATGGATTGGTGCATGGATGGATGCATGGATAGGTGCATAGATGGCTGATTGGATGGGCGGATAGATGGTTGGTTGGTTGGATGGTTGGATGGAATGTTGGATGGATGGATGGTTGGTTGCATGGATGGATGGATTGGTGCATGGATGGATGAATAGGTAAGTTGGGTGAATGGATGTTCTTATAGCTTATGTATTTTATGTGGATTCTTGGTGCTTCGTTTATATTTTAGAGTGTGTACCAGTGGACACTCAACCATAGGGATATTTGGGGCAGTGCCTCTTGGAAAAAAATTAAAAACCTTTTGATAGAATCTACCAGGATTTGTGATGACCTACACGCCCTGACCCCTGGCAGCCCCTTTAAGCCTGCACATATGCTATACTCAAGCTTTGCATAATACAGTTTCCTGAACTCCCTGGATGTCTTGCTCTCACTCTGGAGCCTCAGGTGATCTCCACCCTGTCTAAATGAGGCCTCCTTCAAAGAAAGTCTTCTACTTCACACCTCATCATTGAAATTGTGTCTGTGCTCCTGACCAGATGTCCTGAATTTCAGCGAACGGGGACATTTCGGGGCCACTCAGCTATTCAGAGAGGAGGCAGTTCGCCAAATCCTGACGAATTGCCTGCACGTACAATGCCTGTTCAGCGGCAGTGAACTTACCCAAAGAGAAGCAAAGGTTAATCTATTCAGAGACACCAAACAGCAGTGAAAAGTTGCTGAAATGCCCTGCTGTTCGGCGGTTTCATTCGACAGGCTTATTCAGGAGAATCCCATAGGCTTCAATGTTAAAAATCAATATCTAATAAACCATTTATTTTTTAATCTGCAGCAAAAAGTCTCTTTTATTTATAGATTTATTAGGATCTTTTAGGCATTTTTCAGGATTATTTTGGCAAAAAAAATTCCTTTTTTTTTTGTAAATCTTGTTTTTCTTTTTTCTGTAACAGACCTTTTTATTATCATTCATTGGATCTTATATGTCAATTCCAGACATTTTCGTTCAGTATTATTATTATTCTTTATTTGTAAAGCGCCAGCATATTCCGCAGCGCTGTACAATAAGCACAGTATAGACAGGGTTACAATACATTGAACAACATTTGACAAACAGTACAGGAGGAGATGAGGGCCCTATTCCCGTAGGAACTCACAATCTGGGAGGGTTGGGGTTGGAAACAGGAGGAGAGGACTGTAAGGTGAGAGTGATTGATGGTTGCGTCAGTGAGTTGGGTGGTAGGCTTCCCTAAATAGGAATGTTTTCAGGGAGCGTTTGAAGGAAGAGAAGTTAGGGGAAAGTCTGACAGTACGAGGGAGAGCGTTCCAGAGAGTGGGGGCTGCGCGTGAGAAATCCTGCAGTCTATCATGGGAAGAGGTGATGCGGGGAGAAGCTAGGCGCAGGTCACTGTTTGACCTTAGGGAGCGGGCTGGGGTGTATTTGGTGATTAGTGAGGACAGGTAGTGGGGAGCTGAGTTAGTGAGGGTTTTGTAGGTAAGGATAAGGATTTTGAACTTAATTCTGCAGTGGATGGGGAGCCAGTGAAGGGACTCGCAGAGGGGAGCGGCAGAGACAGAGCGGCGGGTGAGGTGAATTAGCCTGGCGGAGGCGTTCAGGATGGATTGTAGGGGGGAGAGGTGGGACAGAGGGAGGCCAGATAAGAGATTATTGCAATAGTCGAGTCGGGAGATTACCAGGGCGTGTATGAGTTGTTTTGTGGTGACAGCGGTAAGAAATGGCCGAATTCTGGAAATATTACGCAGTTGGTATCGGCAGGAGGAGGAAAGAGACTTGATGTGGGGGATGAAGGAAAGAGCAGAGTCAAGTGTAACTCCAAGACAGTAGTTTTTTTGCAAACAGCGTTTACATTTTGACACTTTCGATCGTACTGTGTTTCGTTTTTTTTTTCACCACGTTTGTCTGCTTGTTGGCTTTTTCCGGCAGCTGATCTGTGATGTGTTCGGCTTTTTCCGTTGTGTTTGGCTTGGTTTTTCCGTCGTGTTTGGCTTGGTTTTTCCGTCGTGTTTGGCTTGGTTTTTCCGTTGTGTTCGGCTTTTTCCGTTGTGTTTGGCTTGGTTTTTCCGTCGTGTTTGGCTTGGTTTTTCCGTCGTGTTTGGCTTGGTTTTTCCGTTGTGTTTGGCTTGGTTTTTCCGTCGTGTTTGGCTTGGTTTTTCCGTCGTGTTTGGCTTGGTTTTTCCGTCGTGTTTGGCTTGGTTTTTCCGTCGTGTTTGGCTTGGTTTTTCCGTCAGTTTCTGCGGGTTTTCGATGAGTGTTCGGGCGAGTGTTCTGCTGGTTTGTGGCGAGTATTCCCTGCACTACGGGGGCACTGCGGTTCTTGCTGAATACATCGCCGAATCGCCCAAAGTGCAGGGAACGAAAAGTCACCGAACATGCAGTTGACTTTTCGAATCTCTCTGAATAACCCTTATAGTATTGAGTTCTCCTGACTTCCCACTCTCCGGCCCTCCAGCTATCCTCAGCCCTTTTCTCTGTATCTCCTTTCTCCTGTTTGCTACAGTGTTGCCTTCTTTCCTTAAAGGGATATGCAGGTCTAGAAAAAGTTTTTAGAAATTGACATTTAAACACTTTTATACCTAGTATAGACAAACTAGAATAAATCAATAAAAGTTTTAAAAATATGTGTACATTGTTTTTATTTTCGGCTAGGGTCAGACTGAGGCAGTGCGAACGCGCGTTCTGGCGCACTTAATCACGGCCGCACTAGCAGCAGATGCCGGGCAATGACGGCCAATATACGAAGTACGGTCGCACAAAAGTCCGGCTGCGCAACGCAAGTGGAAAATGAACGCATTTTTTCGAGAACGTTAAACCACTAGTACTGACGTACAGAGTGTGCTGCGTCCGCTAGCGGCGTGTGTGCGTGATTAGGAGACATCAGACGCTGCTAATGTCCGGCCAACATAACGTCCAGATGCAAGAAGTGTTTTATTGATGATCCGTACAAAATCACGGATGAAACTGCGCATAGTATGACCGCTATTGCGTATTCCGTGAAAAAATACGTCCATTCTTCGAACGCACATTTTCACGGACAACGTGAAAAATGCGTTAGTCTGACCCTAGCCTTCTTGCTTTAAACTCTGCCATTTCATCTTCTCCGGTGACGCCCCTCAGCTAGGGGAGTATCTTCAGCTCCTACTTCCTGAATATTCCCCGCCCACTGCTCCACCCACTATCCCACAAATCAAAGCTTCACATGAACTACATTTGTTGCCCACAGCCCCCCATGCACCCCACTGCTTCACATACTCAGCTATTACCTTCACCTAGCGTGTCACCCCTCTCCTCTTAGATTGTAAGCTCTTGGGCAGGGTCCTCTCTCCTACTGTTCTGTGTGTTTTAACTTTTATGGACATTTGTTATTCTGCCTCTCCCATTGTACAGCGCTACGGAACTTGCTAGCGCTTTATAAATACCTGTGACTGTATGAACTAACACAAGCTGTGCAGCTCAGGACCTCAGACTGTGACTGTATGAACTAACACAAGCTGTGCAGCTCAGGACCTCAGACTGTGACTGTATGAACTAACACAAGCTGTGCAGCTCAGGACCTCAGACTGTGACTGTATGAAGTAACACAAGCTGTGCAGCTCAGGACCTCAGACTGTGACTGTATGAACTAACACAAGCTGTGCAGCTCAGGACCTCAGACTGTGACTGTATGAACTAACACAAGCTGTGCAGCTCAGGACCTCAGACTGTGACTGTATGAACTAACACAAGCTGTGCAGCTCAGGACCTCAGACTGTGACTGTATGAAGTAACACAAGCTGTGCAGCTCAGGACCTCAGACTGTGACTGTATGAACTAACACAAGCTGTGCAGCTCAGGACCTCAGACTGTGACTGTATGAACTAACACAAGCTGCAGCTCAGGACCTCAGACTGTGACTGTATGAACTAACACAAGCTGTGCAGCTCAGGACCTCAGACTGTGACTGTATGAAGTAACACAAGCTGTGCAGCTCAGGACCTCAGACTGGAGAAACCGAGGAACTGAATATTAGCATCTCTGCCACTATGAAACCAACACTCACCCTCTGACTCACTCACACGCTGACTCGCTCGCAACGCTCACCCGCTGACTCGCTCACACACTTACCCGCCGACTCGCTCGCACGCTTACCCGCCGACTCGCTCACACACTTACCCGCTGACTCGCTCGCACACTCACCCGCTGACTCGCTCACACACTCACCCGCTGACTCGCTCACACACTCATTCGCTGACTCGCTCGCACTCACCCTCTGACTCGCTCACACACTCACCCGCTGACTCGCTCACACTCACCCGCTGACTCGCTCACATACTCACCCGCTTACTCGCTCACACTCACCCGCTGATTTGCTCACACTCACCAGCTGACTCACTCACACTCACCCGCTGACATATTTACTTGCTTTTTATTTCTGCCGAATGACACTACTGACTCATTAAAAAGGCATTGCACTTTTTTAAAAGCACACTAGCAAAGCTTGCGAGTCCTTTTAAGCTCCGTTCCTGCCCCGCCTAACTTCTGCTGTTCAGTTAACTGTTAATTAGTCCTATTCTCTAGCCCTGCCTCCTCTGTTTTATTTGCGTTCCTTAATATCCAGTGTGTCTACCTGTTTTCCTGTCTCGCCCAGCTACTTATACTTACTTTTGTTCTGTACTGCCTTTTGGCTTATATCCCTCCTGTGTGCTTTAATAAACCTTAATTGTGCCCTGCAACCTGCATGACTCAATCTGGTCACTGCATATCGGACTCGGACCAACACCTGATGCACACGCCATGCCCTGACAGTATTATGACAGAGCACCGAAATTCCACCGGACGCTCTTTCGTTCCCCGCACTTTGGGCAATCAAATTCCACGACCCTGCGTTGAATTCAGCATTTACAGCAGAGTCCCCGAAGTGCAGGAAAAAACCCACCGACCACAGCCGAAAATCCACCAAAAAATTGAACGGGAAAACTGCCAAAAAAAAACACTAAACGTATCCAAAAAAATCTGACGATCCGCCGCGCAGAGCACCAACAAGCCGATGAACTGGGGAGAAAAAAAAATGACCGCAACTGACGCAGCAAAATCTTAAACGCTGTTTGCCAAGAAACTACTGGACGAAAATGTGTGGAATAAGGCTAGGGTCAGACGAAAGCATTTTTCCCCGAGAACGTGAAAAAGTGCGTCCGAACGCATTGACGTATTTTTTCACGGAATGCGCAAAAACGGTCAGACGACGCGCATTTTCGGGCGTGATTTTGTACGGATCGTCAATAAAACTCTTTTTGCGTCTGGACGTTATGTAGGCCGGACATTAGCAGCGTCTGACATCTCCTAATCACGCAAACACGCCGCTATGCCGCAGCTGCGCACTCAGTACGTCTGTACTAGCGGTTCAGCGTTCTCAGAAAAATGCGTTCAAATTCCACTTGCGTTGCACGGCCGGACTTTTGTGCGGCCGTACATCGTATATTGGCCGTCATTGCCCGTCATCTGCTGCTAGTGCGGCCGTAATTATGTGCGCCAGAACGCACGTTAAAAGTGCGCTGGTCTGACCCCAGCCTAAGGCTAGGGTCAAACCAAAGCATTTTTCACCGCGAACGTCAAAAAGTGCGTCCGAATGCATTGACGTATTTTTTCACGGAATGCGCGAAAACGGTCATACGATGCACAATTTTTGTGCGTGATTTTTTACGGATCCAAATCAGGAAACTTTGGGTGTCTGGACGTTATGTTGGCCGGACATGAGCAGCGTCTGACGTCTCCTAATCACGCACAAACGCCGCTATGCCGCAGCTGCGCACTCTGTACGTCAGTACTAGCGGTTCTGCGTTCCCGAAATAATGCGTTCAAATTCCACTTGCGTTGCACGGCCGGACTTTTGCGCGGCCGGACTTCGTATATTGGCCGTCATTGGCCGTCATCTGCTGCTAGTGCGGCCGTGATTATGTGCGCCAGAACGCACGTTAAAAGTGCGCTGGTCTGACCCCAGCCTAAACATATAAGGTCCTATGATTGATCATTAAAAGGTCTGTTACATAAAAAAGGAAAAAAAACGGGAAAACAATGGCCGAATTAAAAAATCCCGAAAAACGCCTAAAATATTCCAAAAAATAGACTTTTTGCTGCAGCTTAAAATAATAAATGGTTTATCAGATATTGTATAAAAACAGGAATATTTTTAACATTGAAACCTATGGGATTCGTCTGAATTAACCTGCCGAATGAAACCACTGAACGGCAGGGCATTTCACTGACATTTCTCTGCTGTTCAGTAGTTTTTTTGCAAACAGCGTTTAAATTTTGACACTTTCAATCGTTTTTTGTTTTTTTGTTCCCCGTTCGTCGGCTTTTGCCAGCCGCTAGTCGCTGTGTTGGGCGGATCGTCGGCTTTTTCTGGTTGTGTTCGGCGGGTTTGCCGCGTAGTATCAGAGATGATATTTTTGGCACATTTTAAAAGAAAAAACAGCCACCAAGCCGCCGACATTGTTAGATCCAATAATTTCGGTGGTTTTGTGGCTTTTTTTTCCGTTTGGCGGCGGCTTTTCCCCGCACTCTGGGGACTCTGCAGTGAATGCAGAATTCACCACTGGGTCTTGAAATATGATTTGATTCCTCGACGTGTGGGGAACGAGAGAGCACTGAAATGTCGGCGACGTTTCGGTACTCTTTGAATAACCCCTTAGGCTAGGGTCAGACGAACGCATTTTTATGTTGTCTGTGAAAAAGTGCGTTCGAACGAATGGACGCATTTTTTCACAGAATACGTGATAGTGGTCATACTATGCGCATTTTCGTCCGTGATTTTGTACGGATCATCAATAAAACTCTTTTTGCGTCTGGACGTTATGTTGGTCGGACATTAGCAGCGCCTGACGTCTCCAATTCACGCACACACGCCTCTAGCGGACGCAGCGCACTCTGTACATCAGTACTAGCGGTTTCACGTTCTCGAAAAAATGCGTTCATTTTCCACTTGCGTTGCGCAGCCGGACTTTTGTGCGACCGTACTTCGTATATTGGCCGTCATTGCCCGGCATCTGCTGCTAGTGCGGCCGTGATTAAGTGCGCCAGAACGCGCGTTCGCACTGCCTCAGTCTGACCCTAGCCTTATATCTTAATTTATGCTTCCGGCTTTCCAAAAAATGTTAATACTTTCCCACGAGGAGTTCCCACCCTAGTTTTTCCCATTTATTATTATCCCTTTGAGACTAACAGGGCTATTCAGAGAGAGGTGAAACCCTTGAAAATTGGCACAGGAATGAACAATCTAGACCAAATAGCCGATTTGGAAAGTGAGATAAATGGGAGAATTTTTCTGGTTTGACTATTGTGACCTAGAATTTTCACTTCTCCAGTCATTTTAAAGGTTTACACCTCTTTCTGAATAGCCCTGATAGAATGTGACACATTGTAACAAACACACTGTAACACAGTAATGTGTACAGAAATAAACCCAGCTTATTGCCGCAGTACTGGTATTATAATTATTTTTTTATACACAGCACTTAACCTATAACTATGAAAAAAATATATTAACCCCTTCCATGCGGAGGACGCGCTCAGCGCATCCTGCCGCATGTGCACTTCGCTGCGGAGGACGTGCTGAGCGCGTCCTCTCATTGCAGCGGCGATCGGCTGGGATTCCGGCCGATCGCGGCGGCCTCCCCTTCGATGTCAGTCCAGCCTCCAGCGCCGGCTCGATGACGTCTATTACAGGCACCCCCCTCTCTTCCTCCCCATCTGGGCGGGTCACAACCTAAAGGCAGGCACCGTTTGGAAGGGCACAGCCTGCCCTATCAAGTGGCTGCTGTATTTAACCCCTAGGGGACTGGATCACGATACGGTGCTGACAGGCGCCGTATTGCGGTCCCCTCCCGGAGCTTCCGGGATATCGCGATGACGTCAGCTCTGCAATTAACCCCTAGCTGCCACCTATGGTGGAGATAAGGGGGTTCCAATGAACCCCCTATCTCCCGATCCGGGGTAGCTAGTGGTTAATGTTTGGTATCATCGGAACAGCCAGAGCATGACCTTTCCAATGATACCAAACATGACCATGTAAAATGTAAAAATAAAAATTTCAAATTAAATTAAAAAAAATTAAAATTAAAAAAAAACTTTTTTTTGTTTTATTAATGCAGCAATATTGTTCTCGTTTCAATTATAATGTGAACAATGATGCTGCACTAATGATTTTTTCTATGGGGGGTGTTTGCTAAAAAACACGTAATTTTCCCCAAAAAAATGTAACGAGTCCCCATTTCTAATTTTTTTAACAAGTGAACCTCATAGAAAATATAACCGAAAAGGCTCGCATGATAAGATGTGAAAAAAAACACTTTACACGCTGTAGATGATTGAAAATTCTATTTTTATTGCATGTTTTGTTATAATATTCAGGCAGAACATGACGGATACATATAATAATGATATATTATGAATCTGCCGAGTCTGCCGGAAAGAACGATATATAATATGTCTGGGTTGTATAATAAAATGTGGCTTTAAATCGCGTTTAAACATGATGAGCGAAAGCGGTAAAAATGAGCTCAGCACAGAGGCGTGAAATGGATCAGCAGCGAAAGGGTTAATCACATTTTTGGAGCGCATTTACAAATATTTTTTATAAAAAAATATATGTTCAAATACCTTATTTTGAGGTTAAAAAAAATGGGCAAATATATTCTAAAAATACATATTTAAGTATATATCTTTGGAAAATATTAAAAAATTTTGGTAAAATATATGGGCTCAGGGCATGGATTTGAATATGTGTTAAATATGTGTCGCATATCTAAAATAATTTCCTAAATATATGGAAAATATTTCCTCTTACACATGCGATATATATGTTGGGCTATAGACATTTTCAAAGTAGTGTGTCTTGAAAAATATATATTTTTCAAAGAGGTTTTAAAAAAAAATCTAGCAGGGTTATCCAAACAGATCTGAATTGCTTGAGAAAGATAACCGAACGCTGAAAATCAGTGTTCGGTTGCCTTTCCTGGCCATTCGGCTATTCAGAGAGCAGGCAATTCGCCAAATCCTGACGAATTGCCGGCACATACGGTGTCTGTTCGGTGCCTGTTCGAGGGCAGTGAAATCCCCATGAAAAAGCACTGCTTCGGCTATTCAGAGAACACAAACCAGCAGTGAAAGGTTCCCCTAATGTCCTGCCATTCAGTGGTTTAATTCGGCAAGTTTATTCAGGAGAATCCCATAGGCTTCAATGTTAAAAATATTCCCGTTTTAATTCAATATCTAATAAACCGTTTATTATAATATTCTGCAGTAAAGAGTCTCTTTATTTATAGATTTTTTTAGGATATTTTAATCATTTTTCACAGAATTTTTTTTTTTAAAAGTTCTATTTTTTTTTTTTTTACGTTTACTTCTTTTTTCTATAACAGCCTCTTTATTATCATTCCCTGGACCTCCTGTGTAAATTTCAGACATTTTCGCTCAGTAGTTTCTTTGCAAACAGCTTTTCATTTTCACAGATTCATGCAAACTGTTTTGCTAATTTATTTACTGCCTAGTCTGCGTCTCAGCTGCTTCGGCTCTGTGTCATTCGGCTCCTGTTCGGCTGCTTCGCTGCGTGTGATCGGCTCCTGCTCGGGTTTTTCAAAGGTTAATCCAGATGTTTTTGCTTGGTTTCGGCGTGCATTCGGTGGGTTTTGCGGTTAGTTTTCGTCGGGTTTGCGGCAGCTTTTCCCTGCAATTCGGCGGCCCTGTGGTGCTTGCTGAATACACCGCAGGGTCACCGAAATGGGATCGGCAAAAGGAACCGAATTGAAGAGAACGAAAAGTCACCGAACGTGCGGTGACTTTTCGAATCTCTTTGGATAACCCTGTAAATATGTTTTTATAAGAGACTTCCCTCCAATTTTTTATTATGTGCTTACATAACGAGGGATATAATGGAGGAGCACTTTATATTATCCCGTGAGTTGCGTCGCCAGCCATGAATGGGTGTCTCAGTTTTATCATTCAGTTATATAACATTATAACCAGGTTGAGCTTTATTTAGAAAAAAAATCTTGATTTTGTGTGTTTTGTTTTTTTTTTGGTGGTTTTATTTTTAAATGGCAGCAAAGCGGTGGGAAAATAAACATCGCAGCGCATAGACTCTTCCAGGTGATTGATTCCAGCCAAGGTAATCCTGGCTGTGAAACCACCGGCTTGGCAAACAGGTCTTAATGAGCGTAATGTGTTCTCGTGCTGGTTTACTCTAGCTGTGCCGGTGTTGTCTTTGCAGCTGGCAAACCATCAAAGGCGTTCCACTTCTCCAACCAACAGCCACTTCAGCCACCCAACCCGGTCCAAGAGCCACCGATTTCTGCACTGAACTGACGTCCTCCAGATACAGTTTGCGGAGGTGTCTGTAAAAGAATTCACCACTGGTAAGTGTTACCGTTACCTATGGATACAAATATAACTATATATATTGTGCATTAATTTAGTGATTTATTTATTTATTAATAAAGGATTTTACCAGGATTGATACATTGAGATTTCTCTCGTTTTCAAGTATGTCCTGGGTTCGAGAACATTGAAATGTTGCCGTCGTTACAGAAATACAAAGTAATACAATGCAAGATATTTTTTAAAAAATAATAAAAGAAAATTAAAAATTAACACTGAATGATAAAACATATGGATTATTATATCATTAATATTATAGTATAAAACTATTCACTAAAAAAAAAATGTTATCATTCTTAATTATTTAAAATGTTTATTTAATTAAAAAATGACATTATTAATATATAAACACTTTTAATATAAATATTCTATGTAATAGAAAATGACGTTATTATATAAAATTATATTAAATAAAAAAATTACAGTAATTTTCTAGGGGTTATATATAATGTAACAGAAAATTATCTTATTAAATAAAAATTCTAAGTAATATTATTATTCATATAAAAATTCTAGAAAATTACTGTATTAATTATATTAATTATATCAAAATTCTGTGTAACCGAAAATTACCTTATTATAAAAAAATTTGATGTAATAGGAAATTACCACAATATTATTATTATATAAATATTATACTTAATAGAAAATTGCCTTGATATTATTCTTTATATAAAAATTCTAGAAAATTACTGTATTAATTATATTAATTATATCAAAATTCTGTGTAACCGAAAATTACCTTATTATAAAAAAATTTGATGTAATAGGAAATTACCACAATATTATTATTATATAAATATTATACTTAATAGAAAATTGCCTTGATATTATTCTTTATATAAAAATTCTAGAAAATTACTGTATTAATTATATTAATTATATAAAAATTCTGTGTAATATAAAATTACCTTATTATATAAAAAATATATGTAATAGGTCCTATTACATATATTTTTTATATAATAAAGTAATTTTCTATTACACAATTTTTATATAATAATAATAATAATATTATGGTCATTTTCCTATAAAATAGGGAATTACCATAATAAATAAAAATCGTGTAATAGAAAATTGCTTTATTAAACATATAAAAATATATGTAATAGAATATTAATAAATAATAATTATATAAGAATTCTATATAAAAGAAAAATATCTTTTAATTATATAAAACTAATATGGAACAGAAAATTAACTTATTGTTATTAATTATATAAAAATGATATGTAATAGAAAATTGCCTTACTATTATATAAATGCACACTCACAAATTCCCATACAGTATATAGTTCACTTTTTTATATATTTCCATATAGTGTATATAGCATATCACATTTTCTCCTTACTTTATATATAGAAATATAAACTTCAAGTCACTTTCTTTGTTTTTATTTCTTAGAATGCTTTTAGGAACATAGATTTATAGCAGATTATCTATTTGATAATTTTGTTTGTTGTTTGATCAGCAAGCTTGTATCAAAGAGCAGAAGTATCAACATCAAAGGAATAATTATAAACGAGCAATAATAGCAACAGGATAAAACCGAAGAGTAAATAAATATTAACAAGTAGAGGTTGAATTCCAAACAGAAAAATTCAGATTCATTAAATTTAGATTCATTAAATTGTTTAATATCTTATTCATGGCGGGTTGCACTTTCTTGGCGTTCTCTTTCACTGCATGATAAGATTCATGCACAGAAATGTTTAAACTTTCCTACAACGCAATACTGGAAATGCAGTTTAAACCCAATAATCTGGGGTTTATATCTTCACCATCTGCTGCACATCTCCCAAGCGTTCCTATGGAGGAGTGACAGCCCCAATTGGGCTCAAATCACCCTGTCTCACTTTGCAAGCCTAATGCCCCTCGTTTTAGGGGCTCCTCCATATATATCGTGTGTGTGGTGTCTTTTATGGGGTTCCTCCATATATTCAGGGTGTGCGGGTGTCTTTTTAGGGGTTCCTCCATATATTCAGGGTGTGCGGGTGTATTTTTAGGGGCTCCTCCATATATTCAGGGTGTGTGGGTGTCTTTTTAGGGGTTCCTCCATATATTCAGGGTGTGCAGGTGTCTTTTTAGGGGCTCCTCCATATATTCTGGGTGTGCGGTGTCTTTTTAGGGGCTCCTCCATATATTCAGGGTGTGCGGGTGTATTTTTAGGGGTTCCTCCATATATTCAGGGTTTGCGGTGTCTTTTTAGGGGCTCCTCCATATATTCAGTGTGTGCGGGTGTCTTTTTAGGGGCTCCTCCATATATTCAGGGTGTGCGTGTATTTTTTAGGGGCTCCTCCATATATTCAGGTGTGCGGGTGTATTTTTAGGGGCTCCTCCATATATTCAGGGTGTGCGGGTGTATTTTTAGGGGTTCCTCCATATATTCAGGGTGTGTGGTGTCTTTTTAGGTTCTCCATATATTCAGGGTGTGCGGGTGTCTTTTTAGGGTCTCCATATATTCAGGGTGTGCGGGTGTCTTTTTAGGGTTTCCTCCATATATTCAGGGTGTGTGGGTGTCTTTTTAGGGGTTCCTCCATATATTCAGGGTGTGTGGGTGTCTTTTTAGGGGTTCCTCCATATTTTCTGGGTTTGTGGGTGTTTTAGGGGTTCATCCATATATTCAGGGTGTGTGGGTGTTTTAGGGGTTCATCCATATATTCAGGGTGTGCGGGTGTCTTTTTAGGGGCTCCTCCATATATTCAGGGTGTGTGGGTGTTTTAGGGGTTCCTCCATATATTCAGGGTTTGTGGGTGTTTTAGGGGTTCGTCCATATATTCAGGGTGTGTGGGTGTGTTTTTAGGGGTTCCTCCATATATTCAGGGTGTGCGGGTGTCTTTTTAGGGGCTCCTCCATATATTCAGGGTGTGCGGGTGTCTTTTTAGGGGCTCCTCCATATATTCAGGGTGTGCGGGTGTCTTTTTAGGGGCTCCTCCATATATTCAGGGTGTGCGGGTGTCTTTTTAGGGGCTCCTCCATATATTCAGGTGTGTGCGGGTGTCTTTTTAGGGGCTCCTCCATATATTCAGGGTGTGCGGGTGTTTTTAGGGGCTCCTCCATATATTCAGGGTGTGCGGGTGTCTTTTTAGCGGCTCCTCCATATATTCATGGTGTGCGGGTGTCTTTTTAGGGGCTCCTCCATATATTCAGGGTGTGCGGGTGTCTTTTTAGGGGCTCCTCCATATATTCAGGGTGTGCGGGTGTCTTTTTAGGGGCTCCTCCATATATTCAGGGTGTGCGGGTGTCTTTTTAGGGGCTCCTCCATATATTCAGGGTGTGCGGGTGTCTTTTTAGGGGCTCCTCCATATATTCAGGGTGTGCGGGTGTCTTTTTAGGGGCTCCTCCATATATTCAGGTGTGCGGGTGTCTTTTTAGCGGCTCCTCCATATATTCAGGGTGTGCGGGTGTCTTTTTAGGGGCTCCTCCATATATTGAGGGTGTGCGGGTGTCTTTTTAGGGGCTCCTCCATATATTCAGGGTGTGTGGGTGTATTTTTAGGGGTTCCTCCATATATTCAGGGTGTGCGGGTGTCTTTTTAGGGGCTCCTCCATATATTCAGGGTGTGTGGGTGTATTTTTAGGGGCTCCTCCATATATTCAGGGTGTGCGGGTGTCTTTTTAGGGGCTCCTCCATATATTCAGGGTGTGCGGGTGTCTTTTTAGGGGCTCCTCCATATATTCAGGGTGTGCGGGTGTCTTTTTAGGGGCTCCTTCATATATTCAGGGTGTGCGGGTGTCGTTTTAAAGGTTTATAAATAAAATGCCTTTAAGGGTTCTGCATGTAGTGGGAGTGAGAGTTCATGGTTAGTTTCTGTGCTTTCATCCCTTCATTGACCGAATTGTGCAAAATCTCTGATATTTATTAAAGTCAGGGTGAACGTTCAGAACGGGCTGACGCCGCACAGAGGGTTACATTTATGTTAAAGTATAAAATGACACATTGTAAATCATTTAAGTGAAACAAGTTGAGTAATAACGCCTGGATGGTGAATAATGACAGGAAACGCCTCTGTTATGACATCACCCGACTCCGAGATCAGCTTGCGAAATCAAAGGCTCGCATTCACGATTTTAAGAGCTCGGCAAACAGTGGTGTGTGCGTTGCGCACATTTATTCAAATGCCATTTGCCTGTTAAATGGAGGAGAAGGAAAAGTGAAAGGCAAATAGTGTTTGACTGGCTTTCACTGCCTGTGAATAATGCTCTTTATTTCTCTTGTGTGACTTAATTACAGAATCTTTCCAAAGAGCCGCAGCCGCTCACCAAACTCACCAAGCTCACCACTTCAACAAAGCTTGACATTTGTGTTTATTTCACCAAATTCTCATTTACTTGTGTATCATATCAGCTTGTACCGTGCTGGGTCATGCGCTCAGGGTGGCATGTCCGATCATGCCCAATGTGACATATACTTAACCTTCTATCAAATAAGGAAGAAGTGTTTCCAATTCCTACTAACCATGTGGGGAAAAGCGGTGATATTTTACATACCTACCAAGTGTCCCTGTTTACAAAAACAGTCACTATTTTGGACTCAAATCTCACTTTTAATTTTTAAAATTCCCTTTAGGGGCTCCTCCATATATTCAGGGTGTGCAGGTGTCTTCTCAGGGACTCCTCCAGGGCTCGAGTCCTCCGGGAACGGCGTTACCGCACTTCTCCCATTGCGGGAACGCTGCAGGAATGCTGCGGGAACACAGGTTCCCGCTGTGGCCCAAGCCCTAAATGATTCAGTGGGCCGCACATGGTGGGCGGCCTCGTGTTCTCCCTCCTACGATGAGCGGCAGCTATTATGAAGTGCAGCTGCTCACCTGGGATCCAACAGCCATCCGCGATCTCGCGAGATCACGGAGTTCACGTGACCCGCGAGATCGCGGATGGCTGTTGGATCCCAGGCGAGCGGCCGCACTTCATACCAGCTGCCGCTTGTCATAGGTGGGAGAACACACGGCCACCCGCCATGTGCGGCCAGCGAAACCGGCCTGGCGAAGGAGAGGTGAGCTGGGGGCAAATACATCCATATGAGCTTGGGGCAAATACATCCATATGAGCTGGGGGCCTGGGGGCAAATGCATCCATATGAGCTGGGGCCTGGGGGCAAATACATCCATATGAGCTGGAGCAATATATCCAACCATGTGTTTTGGGGCAATATATCCATTTGAGCAGGGGGCAATATATCCATGTGTTTGGGGGGCAATATATCCATATGAGCTGGGGGCAGTGTATCCATATGAGTTTGGGAAATATATCCATATGAGCTGGGGCAGTATATCCATGTGAGCTGGGGTCAGTATATCCATGTGAGCTGGGGGCAGTATATCCATATGAGCTGGGGGCAGTATATCCATACGAGCTGGGGGCAGTATATCCATGTGAGCTGGGGGCAGTATATCCATATGAGCTGGGGCCGTATATCCATACAAGCTGGGAGCAGTATATCCATATGGACTGGTGCAGTATATCCATATGAGCTGGGGGCAGTATATCCATATGAGCTGGGGGCAGTATATCCATGTGAGCTGGGGGCAGTATATCCATATGAGCTGGGGGTGGTATATCCATATGAGCTGGGGGCAAATATATCCATGTGAGCTGGGGCAGTATATTCATGTGAGCTGGGGGCAAATATATCCATGTGAGCTGGGCAAATATATTCATGTGAGTTGGGGCAAATATATCCATGTGAGCTCGGGACAAATATATTCACGTGAGCTGGGGGCGAATATATCCGTATAACCAGTGCTTTGCATATTATTCTGGGGGCTCAGTGCTTGGTATATTATTCTGGGGGTCCATTGCTGTGCATATTATTCTGGGGGCTCAGTGCTGTGCATATTATTCTGGGGGCTCAGTGCTGTGTATATTGTTCTGGGGGCTCAGTGCTGTGCATATTATTCTGGGGGCTCAGTGCTGTGTATATTATTCTGGGGGCTCAGTGCTGTGCATATTATTCTGGGGGCTCAGTGCTGTGTATATTATTCTGGGGGCTCAGTGCTGTGCATATTATTCTGGGGGCTCAGTGCTGTTTATATTATTCTTGGGGCTCAGTGCTGGGTATATTATTCTGGGGGCTCAGTGCTGTGTATATTATTCTGGGGGCTCAGTGCTGTTTATATTATTCTTGGGGCTCAGTGCTGGGTATATTATTCTGGGGGCTCAGTGCTGTGTATATTATTCTGGGGGTCCAGTGCTGGATATATTATTCTGGGGGTCCAGTGCTGGATATATTATTCTGGGGGTCCAGTGCTGGATATATTATTCTGGGGGTCCAATGCCTGTGCATATAATTCTGGGGGTCCAATGCCTGTGCATATAATTCTGGGGGTCCAATGCCTGTGCATATAATTCTGGGGGTCTGTGCTTGTGATATACTATATATATTATATATAACGTGTTAGTCCAGTTGCCAAAATCACGAGTATACCTGTACGTAGTGACAGTGGCGTCACTAGGGTTGGTGTCACCCGGTGTGGTAACTTATGGTGTCACCCCCCCCCCCCCGAGTTTTACGGATTTTTTTAACTACTCTTACTCCTAAATCAGTAGTGCCATATAACACTGAATGCTCATACACACAGTGCACATTACTGTGAGGTTTATTGCTGTGGAGCTCTCTCATATGCTCACACAAATTTTTGCCAACTGCCAGCAACTACGGTGCCTGTTCGAAGGAAGTGAAGGCACACATGAATATATATTGCACCCAGCAGCTCTGGATATATTGCCCAGAGCAGCTCTGGATATATTGCCCCCAGCAGCACACCCATGGATATATATTGCCCCAGCTCACACATGGATATATTGCCCCAGACCAGCTCACACATGGATATATTTCCCCAGACCAGCTCACACATGGATATATTGCCCCAGACCAGCTCACACATGGATATATTGCCCCAGCTCTCATGGATATGCCCCCAGCACACATGGATACTGCCCCCAGCACACATGGATACTGCCCCAGCTCACATGGATATGCCCCAGCAGCTCTCATGGATATTGCCCCCAGCTGCTCTCATGGATACTGCCCCAGCTCCTCATGGATACTGCCCCAGCTCCTCTCATGGATTTTCCCCCAGCTCCTCTCATGGATATACTGCCCCAGCTCCTCTCACGGATAATGCCTCCAGCTCCTCTCATTGATACTGCCCCCAGCTCACCTCCTGCCGCTGCGTGTTTGGCTCCCTCTGAGCGTCCGGCGGCATGGAGCTTGGGCGCTCGCCTGGGGGAGCCACGTGACCAGCCGCTATCTCGCGAGAACTCGGCTGGTGACGTGTTTTCCCCAGACGAGCGCCGAAGCTCCATAGCTTCGGACGCTTGCAGGGAGTGAACACTGCGTCGCAGGGTGAGACACCCGCCCTTAGGGTGACGGTGTCACCCTAAGGGTGGGTGTCACCTGGTGTGGGCCGCACCCCCCGTCCCCACATTGCGACGCCAGTACGTAGTGATACCTTTCACTGATCAGTATAGTTTCCAGACCTGAAGAGGAGAGGTTACACTCTTGAAAGCTTGTCTTTTAAATGTAATGTTAACCCAATAAAAATGGTATCACCCACGTACTGCTATACTCGTGATATATATATATATTTTCTTCAGGTAATTGGGGTTGTGGAATTCGGGGGTGAGTTCCCTCACTTTTTTCCCAGGACTTGACCCCTGGACTCCTCCATATCTTCAGGGTGTGTGGGTGTCTTTTTAGGGTCTCTCCATATATTCAGGGTGTGTGGGTGTCTTTTTAGGGGCTCCTCCATATATTCAGGGTGTGCAGGTGTGTTTTTAGGGTCTCTCCATATATTATGGGTGTGTGGGTGTCTTTTTAGGGGTTCCTCTGTATATATTCAGGGTGTGTCTGTGTTTTGTGTGTGCGGTGTGTTTTTAGGGGCTCCTCCATATATTCAGGGTGTGTGTGTCTTTTTAGGGGCTCCTCCATATATCAGGGTGTGTGCGGGTGTCTTTTTAGGGTCTCCTCCATATATTCAGGGTGTGTGGGTGTCTTTTTAGGGGTTCCTCCATATATTCAGGGTGTGTGGGTTTCTTTTTAGGGTCTCCTCCATATATTCAGGGTTGTGTGTCTTTTTTAGGGGCTCCTCCATATATTCAGGGTGTGCGGGTGTATTTTTAGTGGTTCCTCCATATATTCAGGGTGTGCGGGTGTCTTTTTGGGGCTTCCTCCATATATTCAGGGTGTGTGGGTGTCTTTTTAGGGGCTCCTCCATATATTCAGGGTGTGTGGTTTCTTTTTAGGGGCTCCTCCATATATTCAGGGTGTGTGGGTGTCATTTTAGGGGCTCCTCCATATATTCAGGGTGTGGGTTCTTTTTAGGGGCTCCTCCATATATTCAGGGTGTGTGGGTGTCATTTTAGGGGCTCCTCCATATATTCAGGGTGTGTGGGTGTCTTTTTAGGGGCTCCTCCATATATTCAGGGTGTGTGGGTTTCTTTTTAGGGGCTCCTCCATATATTCAGGGTGTGTGGGTTTCTTTTTAGGGGCTCCTCCATATATTCAGGTGTGTGTGGGTGTCATTTTAGGGGCTCCTCCATATATTCAGGTGTGCGGGTGTCTTTTTAGGGGCTCCTCCATATAGTCAGGGTGTGCGGGTGTCTTTTTAGGGGCTCCTCCATATATTCAGGGTGTGCGGGGTGTCTTTTTAGGGGCTCCTCCATATATTCAGGGTGTGTGGGTGTCATTTTAGGGGCTCCTCCATATATTCAGGGTGTGCGGTTTCTTTTTAGGGGCTCCTCCATATATTCAGGGTGTGCGGGTGTTTAACACAGCAGCAAATCTTTAAAACTCCTAAACTATAATAAACGTTGACAGAAATTGCTCGCTGTATATACGATACTTTGCTCACATCGCTGTATCGCATGTGGCTCTTTGTGATGTTGTAACTTAATTGGCATAATAATATTTTTAGTTATATACTACATATCTGTATATTTTATCCTTTCTATTGATATTTCTGTCTGTCCTATATCGTCTGTCCTATATCTGTCTGTCTGACCTATGTCTGTCTGTCTGACCTATGTCTGTCTGTCTGTCCTATGTCTGTCTGTCTGTCCTATGTCTGTCCATCTGTCCTATATCTGTCCGTCTGACCTATGTATGTCTGTCTGACCTATGTCTGTCTGTCCTTTGTCTGTCTGTCTGTCCTATGTCTGTCCATCTGTCCTATATCTGTCTGTCTGACCTATGTATGTCTGTCTGACCTATGTCTGTCTGTCTGTCCTATGTCTGTCTGTCTGTCCTATGTCTGTCCATCTGTCTGCCTGTCCTATAACTGTCTGTCTGTCTGCTTTGCTATCTCTTTGCTCTCTCCTGGGTACCAGTGATGCAGCTGATGCTGTTATTTGAGCATCACCGCTTTATATCTGGTTTCTCCTCAGATTAACAGTTTATTACTTTGTGTCTGACATGTATCCTCTGTTGTACAGCACTGTAGAACCTGATGGCGCTATGTAAAGAATGATGATATTATTAAGTAATTTTCCATACACCCCTGTGTTATATTATTCTCTATTTATACAGATTCCCAGGCTCCCGGATCACCCTGAGCTCCATTAAAGCACATAATGCCTCCCTTCCTCTGGGTGTATTAGGCGATAGTTACACATACAATAAATTGTGACATTCCTTTGCTCCAGGCGTTTACATGAGATAATCTCAGACCCTTAGAAAGTGTGCAGAATAATCCCCCGCTGACATGTTTATATTTCATGTTTACAGGGCTTGCTCATAGCCCGGGGTACCAGCAAACATCAAGCGCGCAGCATTATTTTAAGATCCAGCCCCCGGAGATCATCAAAGCTTCAGGGCAGTTTCCTCCAAAACATTTTGATACAAGGTCAGAGCAGACACTTTGAAGATACATTGTTTTGGCTATAAAGCAGGATAAAAATAATGCTTGTTTGTTTGTTTTTCATAACGTAGATGCTTTTATAAGATCTTCATGGAATAATGAAGGTGAGAGTTCGCCGTGCGCCGCACACGAGGCTTGACGCTGACTTGATCCCTCCAAGAGCAAACTCAAAGCGTCAACGATGCCTCAAAGCAAACGTTTATAAATAAATGTGTACAGATTCAGTATCATATAACCTTATATGCACATTATATATATTTATATACACTGCCTGGCCAAAAAAGAAGTCCCCATCTCTCGTATCAGTCTGTTATGATCTGGGGTGGCTTCAGTTGGTCAGGTCTAGGTTCAGCAGCGTTATGTGCCCAAAAAAATGAGGTCATGTGACTCTCTGAATATACTGAATGAGCAGGTTTTTCCATCAATGGGATTTTTCTCCCCTGATGGCACAGCGGCATATTCCAAGATGGCAATGCCAGGATTCATCGGGCTCAAATTGTGCAAGAGTGGTTGAGGGAGCACAAGACATCATTTTCACACATGGATTGGCCACCGCACAGTCCAGACCTTAACCCCATTGAGGTTAATCTTTGGGATAATGTGCTGGAGAAGACTTTACGCAGCGCCGCGACTCTCCCATCATCAATACAAGATCTTGGCCACAAATTAATGCCACTCTGGACACCTATAAATGCTGTGGCATTGCATGAGCTTATCCAAACGATGCCACGACGAATGCGTGCCGCAGTCACAGCAAAAGGCGGCGCAATCAAATATTACAGCGACAGCGCGTGAGTTTATTTTAGGATTTTAGGACACGCCGTGTATATGTCATACGTATGTATTATGTATAATATACACTATTGTCTTGTTTTATGAATTGCTGGACAGAATGCCCGGTCGACTGACTGACTGACCGAGTCACATAGGGCTCTTTCTGAAGTCTCCATTGAGTAGTCATTCCAGCAGATGAAACTTCAGGGAACTCATCAACTCATCTTGGTCGGGCGGTCAGGACTAAGAAGGTTTCCTTATTAAATCCATAGTTTTTAGTTCCTCAAACCTGGGTAACATGGACACTGGGCAGGATGGAAAGATGTCCAGATCTCCAACAACCAGCCTGTGGAACAGCACGTAGCCTTCTTTGGGTTGGCGCTATGGTGGCAACAACCCTACAGGAGCTATTGCAGAAATGTTCTGAGTGCCCTGGTCATCGTGACCCACCAGCCATTAATACGGCTGTACCAGCTGTATGTGGTTCATGTATCAGAAACTTTCTGACTTTCCCAGTCCTTCCAAATCCCCAGGACCTTGAGGCCCTTCGACCATTTGTTGTGCATTGTCGTTCCTATAGGGACACATACCAATATCTCCTGATTTTTCTCCAGCCCAATCAAGGCCTCTGGTCAACACGGCCATTACTCTTTTATCACACTTTGTTTTCACTATGTATCCATGGCCAGAGGCAGCGCTACAGTCATGTAACATCGGTGGTTTGTCTATGGCCTCCCTCAAAAATAGAAAGGAAGATTCCGAAAGTTGTTTAATTTCACTTTGATTCACCTTAATGTAAGGACCTCACAACATTTTGACCCCACTGGTTCTTTGTCAAGGCGTATCGCACTATTGGTGTTGCAGAATCTTATGTATTATATTTAATGTTGTTCCTGGGCACAATGGAGGCCGTTATCCCCCACTCGTCTACATGCCTGGATGAGGTGTGCGAGTACCATTATTTTCAATTATATTTCTATATTTTAGGACTCACTCAAGCTGTGACCTCTCACGTGAAGGAAAGTCAGTATGCCCGTGGCACTGATTCTCCACACATATACACATCTGTTTCGCATACTCTTGTTAGCCTATAGGGACATAGGAGCCTTCAAAAAATCCAATGTTATGAGTTAATTTTCTGCTTTGTCTTATCTTAGACACTGTATCCATTGTGACCCCCCCACCAACATCTGTCGTAGCGTTTCGATGTATCGACTGGGAGGACCACACGATATAACATGCGTGAAGAGTTACGACAGACATGTAATTACCTCCCTGCCGAAGTGCCATGACAGATGTCAGATGGGTCTACAAAGCTCCAGCCTCCATTGGAGGCTCAAGGGTGTCCTTCCTGAAAGAACCTCTGCTCTTGTGGATGTTCTTTGCACACCTGTACATCCACATGGTCCCAGCTTTAGAGCTGCCTCTGTCCAAAGCCTCGGGTCATCGATGGCCACCGACCATTTGTCCGGTTTTGCCCAGTGGCCAATCCTACCTGTTACTTAGCCACAACTCAAGTAGATCTACTCAAGTATACCCTTGACATCATAACAATTTCCAGATCACATCTACGTTCCCTAGGATTGGACTCCATCAGAGACTTGATGCAGAAACTCAACTTCCACAACACCCGGGCAACTCCACGCTGCTGGTAGTGCTGATGGATATCATAGACATGGGTTGCTCCCACCTTGAGAGTGTAATCCACCCCATCTGATGTCAAAGCCATGAGTATCCAATGGGATTATTCTTAGTCCTTAATCCAACAATCATCACCTCTCAACTCCGTCCTGTCGAAACTAAGTGCCTAAATCCATTTATCCCCAAACTCTGAGACCAACGATGAGTAGATTTGCAGATTTGCCTAATGTTCTGGTTGTTAAATACCCAACGCGCCCTCTGTTTGCGCTCATTAAACCTATTTAGCGCTGCTTTGAATACTGAAGTAGGCACCCGGTGGGATCTGGTCTCATTATTCAGGATTGAGTCAAGACTAGTCAACTAACGACGTGCTCTATGACCATAACTAGGACCAGAGAGCACGGAGAACATTGCGAGGAGCCAATGGCAGTCACGGTAAGTATCACCTCCGCCTCTTGTTAACCCGACACTCACACTGTACTCACGTCCAAATCCGATTTGCTTTATATCACACAGGTTGAGACGCTCGTGTCATATTCTCTTTATTTATCAGATTTATCCATTAATCAGATGCGGCGGCCGCGGCGATATCCCCAGCTGTGTAAATACACCACGGCTCTGTGTTTATTATCAATCCTGGTATTTTCTTTGTTACTTTTGTAATGTAATCAGTGTCGTTTACGACATTAAATAGCCGGCACGCCCTGCCAGATCTCCATAAAGGAGCGGCAAAACGCACGGCCGACGTGGGGATTATCATCTTTGCTTGTTTCACTCCTTCCATATTTTGTTTAATTCTCGAAACCTCGGTGCTTTATCAGAGTCTTATTAGATAATATGTCTTCTCAGGCTGGCCGCAAATCAATGGCTCCTACGTGACGTATACAAAGTATCTTCTTCTTCTATCCGTTCAGTCATGTCTTGGTGTCACGGATGGCTCTGTTCTGGGGCGCCTGGCAGCAGATTCCTCGCTGCTCGCTGGCCAGGCGCCGAATAATAACGCCACCGGGTGCGCTCACGTGGGACGCCGGGGGGCGGAGCCTGGCGTTATGACGCGGACCCGCCGGGTTTAAAACCCGGCTTCACTAGTTCGCCGGTGCCCTGACGTGGTATTCACTTCCCGCAGAGCTCTTGTGTTTTTGGCTAATATATATATCTGTGTCTGACCTTGCTTCTGGCTAAACGAACCATTCTGTGTATGACTCCTGGCATTGGCAAACGAACCATTCTGTGTATGACTCCTGGCATTGGCAAACGAACCATTCTGTGTATGACTCCTGGCATTGGCAAACGAACCATTCTGTGTATGACCCCTGGCATTGGCAAACGAACCATTCTGTGTACGACCCCTGGCATTGGCAAACGAACCACCCTGTGTATAACCCCTGGTATTGGCATTTACTCTTCTCACGGTTCTGCTCTTAACTTTGGTACCGAGGTCAGTCTATGTGGCACCCTAAGCACACATCAGATTACCTCTGTTATAACTAAGGTCCTAGGGAGAACGAATACTCTATTCTGTACCTCTGTCTGGTGTTTACCCTTGCTTGTCTATTGTCTGGTTCATTATCTATCTAGTTGTGCCGACCATTCAAGGATCGGAAGGGTAGAGAGCGGTCTACGTAAAGGGACCACTATCTTGGTATTCAGGGGGATTCGTGACACTTGGTTATTCTATGAGGCAACTGTTGCCAGGCTTCTCGGTCCCGTACTGTTTCTTTCGATTGGTCGATGTTCTGGCTGGTATCAGCGTTGATGGTGTCCAATCAACGTGTTCTCTGGTGGCCAGGGTTTCACTTTCCACTCTTTCACTGAGCATTCGATCCTTCTCCACGCAGACTGATCGCGTGACATGGCCAAAATATGCGAGCCTTAGTTTAGTCAGTGGTCGTTCATTCCTGTGGCGTATCTGGATTTACACCCTCTAGCACTTGGCTGCTGGTCTGTCCAGGGAACTCGAACTCAGACCCTTCTTCAACACCACAAGCTCAAACACATTGATTTTCTTTCTGTCCAACATTTTCTTACAGTCCAGCTTTCACGTCCGTAGGTAGCTATTGGGAATACGATATAAAGTATAGGAGCCGAGAATTTACCATAACCTGCAGGGTTTGGATCGGCAGCTTGAGTCGATGACAGAACGGCTTGGGTGAATTATAGGGAACGGAAACTGACCATACAGCTGTGAGAGACGATCGATTTGAAGGGACACTCTACTCATCCTGACCACTCTATTGCTATAAAGCGGTCAGGATGTGAGGAGTGCTCCACCTTCTCCTCCCTCCTTCAACGATCTGGAGAAATGGCTGGGTGAAGTGGAGAAGTTTCCTCCACCCAGCGTCACCAGCAGCCGGGATTTTGAATTTCCACCAGATGGGTCGCTAGTGATGTCACACACAGAGAACAGCCGACGTCACCCTCAGACCAATCGCTGTAGCGAGCGTTCCCAGAGAGGCAGCGATGAATCAGATCTGTGCATGCGCGTGCAGCTCCGATCCATCGCTCTGCACAGGCGGTACGGAGCTTGTGTGCGAGTCACGAGTCACGTAGCGCTGCGCAATTTGCGGTTCCTTCCCTACACAAGTTGGATAGGAGTGCAAATTGTGCAGAAAGGCTTTAGGGACTTGCGGGTTTAGGAGCCCCTGAGCCGTAGAGGAGGAGGAGCGGTCAGCGGGGGGGGGGATCACCTACAAAAAGAAAAGAAATAAAAAATAATTGGGCAGATGCCGTATTGTCAGCAGTGTCCACCTAGTTACTCATGAGAAAAAAGGGAACTCTATTTAATACAGTATCCCTTTAAATTCCCATATATTGTGTTAAGTGAAGAAAATAAGAAGATGTCAGTAGGGTCGCCAGGTTGGCCATGTTTTCCTGGAAACATATTACTATTTCATGCAGAGGGGAGCACAGGGAAAAGTGTTGCCCTTTAAAGATGTATATTATTATTATTATTCTTTATTTATAAAGCGCCAGCATATTCCGCAGCGCTGTACAATAAGCACAGTATAGACAGGGTTACAATACATTGAACAACATTTGACAAACAGTACAGGAGGAGATGAGGGCCCTATTCCCGTAGGAACTCACAATCTAGGAGGGTTGGGGTTGGAAACAGGAGCAGAGGTAAGGTGAGAGTCAGGGCCGGTGCAAGCTTTTTTGCCTAGTCAGGCGAAGGTCTGTTTTGGTGCCCCCCCCCCCCCCGTCATGTCAAGCCAATCAGGATAGAGATGCATAATAATCTCTATCGTGAGTGTTCGGTGTCGTCACGCAGAGATTAAAGGATGCTTAAAGTTGATCTTGCAAGGACAACCTTTAGCAGCGTTGTGAGTCACTGATTGGGGGGACAGCCACCAGTGCTGTCTTTATGGACTTATATAAACACTGTCTTTCTTCTGGAAGGCAGTAGTTACATTTGTCAGACTGTAGGAACAACATATTTGGGTATATATTTGCGGCCCCCAGCTCATGTATGGGTATATATTTGCAGCCCCCAGCTCATGTATGGGTATATATTTGCGGCCCCCAGCTGCTCATATGGGTATATATTTGCGGCCCCCTGCTCATGTATGGGTATATATTTGCGGCCCCCTGCTCATGTATGGGTATATATTTGCGGCCCCCAGCTCATGTATGGGTATATTTGCGGCCCCCTGCTCATGTATGGGTATATTTGCGGCCCCCAGCTGCTCATATGGGTATTATTTATGGTATAAATTTTCCCCCAGCGAGTCTCTTACCTCTCTGCTCAGCTGACTGTGTCTGATTGACTGTGACAGTGTGCACAGCACTGCTCACTGCTGCCTGCTGACTTCTGCTGCCTCACCTTGGCACTGCAGGCCCCCCCGTCGCCCGCTGGCGTTCTAGTTCTACTCAGTCCACACTCTCAGGCAGTCAGGGAGGGAGTGAGACGAGAGACCAGACCACCAGGGACAATCAGGGACCAGACCAGGTAGTAGGTTTTTTAGTAGCAACAATTTTTTAGGCTTAGCTTAAGCTAGGCACCGCCACCGTCGCTCTCTGCGTCCCCCTCGTGTGACACGTGACGTCACGTCTCGAGCGACTGGTGCGAGCGGCCGCTGGCGCTGGCCAGGCATGTGATGCACACGTGCACACGCACCTTTCCCGCTCGCCTGTGATTGGATTCGGGAAGCAAGGCCAGGCAGGGAACCACGTGGTGCTTGTTGTCCCCTCCCTCTCATTGCCCCCTTCCAATCCCAGGCAGGGGCGGATCCAGAGACTAGTCTCGGGAGGGGCACTTACAGAAAATAAGGTGTCTTAGCAGAGAGCCCGACTCACGAGAATTTACAGAGGGCCCGGCTCACAGGAGCTTACAATCTAGAGGAGCAGAGGGCCCGGCTCACAGGAGCTTACAATCTAGAGGAGCAGAGGGCACCCAGGAGCTTACAATCTAGAGGAGCAGAGGACACCCAGGAGCTTACAATCTAGAGGAGCAGAGGGCACCCCGGATTTTACAATCTAGAGGAGCAGAGGGCACCCCGGATTTTACAATCTAGAGGAGCAGAGAGCCCCCAGCTCACACATGAATTTGCCCCCAGCTCAAGGATTTGCCCAGCTCATGGATTTGCCCCCAGCTCAAGGATTTGCCCAGCTCATGGATTTGCCCCCAGGTCATGGATTTGCCCAGCTCATGGATTTGCCCCCAGGTCATGGATTTGCCCAGCACATGGATTTGCCCCCAGCTCATGGATTTGCCCCCAGGTCATGGATTTGCCCAGCACATGGATTTGCCCAGCTCATGGATTTGCCCCCAGGTCATGGATTTGCCCAGCTCATGGATTTGCCCCCAGGTCATGGATTTGCCCAGCACATGGATTTGCCCAGCTCATGGATTTGCCCCCAGGTCATGGATTTGCCCCCAGGTCATGGATTTGCCCCCAGCTCATGGATTTGCCCCCAGGTCATGGATTTGCCCAGCTCATGATTTGCCCAGCTCATGTATTTGCCCCCAGGTCATGGATTTGCCCAGCACATGGATTTGCCCCCAGCTCATGGATTTGCCCCCAGGTCATGGATTTGCCCCAGCTCATGGATTTGCCCCCAGGTCATGGATTGCCCCCAGCTCATGTATTTGCCCCCAGGTCATGGATTTGCCCCCAGGTCATGGATTTGCCCCAGCTCTCACCTGGATTGTTGCCCCAGCTCCGGCAGGAGGTTGAGGGACCCAGATGCCGGGCAGCGCGGGAGCGCCTGCCCGGTCTTGAACAGTCCGTCCTGTGAAGTGGATGCGGCTGTGTGCGTGCGCAGCCGGTCACGCGGTCCGGCCAGTCAGGTGGTACTGAGACTCAGTACCACCTGATTAGCCGGACCACGTGACCGGCTGCGCACGCACACAGCCACATCCTCTTCCAAGGACGGACTGTTCAAGACCGGGCAGGCGCTCTCGCGCTGCCCGGCATCTGGGTCCCTCAACCCCCGGGCCAAATCTCGGGGGTCGGTCATCCGAATCGGATGACCGATTACACCCCGGGCCGGCGCCCCTCACACTGGCAGGGCGCCAGACAGTAAGGCGGCCGCCTGTGCCGCCTTACGTTAGCGCCGGCCCTGGTGAGAGTGATTGATGGTTGCGTCAGTGAGTTGGGTGGTAGGCTTCCCTAAATAGGAATGTTTTAAGGGAGCGTTTGAAGGAAGAGAAGTTAGGGGAAAGTCTGATGACAGTACGAGGGAGAGCGTTCCAGAGAGTGGGGGCTGCGCGTGAGAAATCCTGCAGTCTATCATGGGAAGAGGTGATGTGGGGAGAAGCTAGGCGCAGGTCACTGTTTGACCTTAGGGAGCGGGCTGGGGTGTATTGGTGATTAGTGAGGACAGGTAGTGGGGCGCTGAGTTAGTGAGGGTTTTGTAGGTAAGGATAAGGATTTTGAACTTAATTCTGCAGTGGATGGGGAGCCAGTGAAGGGACTCACAGAGGGGAGCGGCAGAGACAGAGCGGCGGGTGAGGTGAATTAGCCTGGCGGAGGCGTTCAGGATGGATTGTAGGGGGGAGAGGCGGGACAGAGGGAGGCCAGATAAGAGATTATTGCAATAGTCGAGTCGGGAGATTACCAGGGCGTGTATGAGTTGTTTTGTGGTGACAGCGGTAAGAAATGGCCGAATTCTGGAAATATTACGCAGTTGGTATTGGCAGGAGGAGGAAAGAGACTTGATGTGGGGGATGAAGGAAGAGCAGAGTCAAGTGTAACTCCAAGACAGCGAACTTGGTTTGATGGGGAGATGGTGATACCCTCCACCGTGATAGAGAAGTCAGGAGGTGGGGAGGCATTGGAGGGAGGAATAAGTAGGAGCTCAGTCTTTGACATGTTGATCTTTAGGTGGTGGGAGGCCATCCAGGAGGAGATGGCAGATAAACAGTCACTGACTTTTGAAAGGACAGGGCTGTATAATTCATATGCTGCAGGAAGGAAATCAAGGCAGGTCACCTAGGGGGTTATTCAGAGAGCACCGAAATGTTGCCGACATTTCGGTGCTCTCTCGCTCCCCGCACTACCCTACACTTCGGGGAATCAAAGTTCCCCACTTTGCGGTGAATTCAGCATTCACCGCAGGGTTCCCAGAGTGCAGGGAAAACCCGCTGCAAACCTGCCGAAAACTCACCGGAACCGTCAGAACACGGAACACGACAGAAAACGATGACAAGCTGATGAATACCTACATATATCCTTACCTACAAAACCCTCACTAACTCAGCTCCCCACTACCTGTCCTCACTAATCACCAAATACACCCCAGCCCGCTCCCTAAGGTCAAACAGTGACCTGCGCCTAGCTTCTCCCCGCATCACCTCTTCCCATGATAGACTGCAGGATTTCTCACGCGCAGCCCCCACTCTCTGGAACGCTCTCCCTCGTACTGTCAGACTTTCCCCTAACTTCTCTTCCTTCAAACGCTCCCTTAAAACATTCCTATTTAGGGAAGCCTACCACCCAACTCACTGACGCAACCATCAATCACTCTCACCTTACAGTCCTCTCCTCCTGTTTCCAACCCCAACCCTCCTAGATTGTGAGTTCCTACGGGAATAGGGCCCTCATCTCCTCCTGTACTGTTTGTCAAATGTTGTTCAATGTATTGTAACCCTGTCTATACTGTGCTTATTGTACAGCGCTGCGGAATATGCTGGCGCTTTATAAATAAAGAATAATAATAATAATAATAATGAACGGGGTAAAAAAAAAAAAACGACAATACGCTTGAAAGTGTTAAAATTGAAACGTTGTTTGCAAAAAAACTACTGAACGAAAATGTCTGGAATTTACATATAATGCCCAATGAATGATAATAGAAAGATCTGTTACAGAAAAAAGAAAGAACGCTATTAAAAAAAGAAACGGGAAAAGATTTGCAGAAGAAAAAAACCAAAAAACACCTAAAGGATTCTGAAAAATCTATAAATAAAGAGACTTTTTTCTGCAGATTAAAAGAATAAACGGTGTATTAGATATTGAATTAAAACGGGAATATTTTTAACATTGAAGCCTATGGGATTCACCTGATTAAACCTGACGAATGAAACCACCGAACATCAGGGCATTTCACAGACATTTCTCTGCTGTTCGGTGTCTGTGAATAGATTAAGCATTGCTTCTCTATGGGGGATTTCACTGCCGTCGAACAGGCACCGTACTTGCTGGCAATTTGCCAAAATGTGGCGAACTGTCTGCTCTCTGAATAGCCGAATGGCCCCGAAATGTCACTGTATGGGGAAATTCACTGTTCGGTGACATTTCGGGGCCAGATTGGCTCTCTCTGAATAACCCTGCTGTGATTCCTTTATGATTCCTTACCTGCAGCATATGGTTTATACATGTTGCAGGGTGGGATTTTTTATGCACTGCCCATCAGCATGCATATATTATATGTATCCAGGAAAACATGGCCGGGCTGGTGAACTTAGATTGGACTAAAATGCTCATAGTATAGGTTTCCTTACAATGTATTTCCCCACCCCTGGTCCTCAAGTTCCCCCTAACAGGCCAAGTTTGCAAGATATCTGAAGCACAGCACACAGAGGTGTAACTAGAAACCTCAGGGCCCAGGTGCAGGAATCATGTCGCCCTCCCCATCCTAGGCAAAAACATATGTTTCCCCCCTCCCATCAACATGAATTGGTCCCCTCCAGGTCCACAATGTTGACTCCAGACAGTGTCCCATTTTTTACAGTTTCACTATGACCTCTTTACTCCATCCCATTTTTATGTAATGTGCACTATGTGTATCTCACAGAGCTCCACAGCAATAAACCTCACAGTAATTTGTGCTGTGTATGAACGTATCACAGAGCTCCACAGAAATAAAACTCACAGTAATATGTGGTGTGTAGGAGTATATCACAGAGCTCGAAAGTAAAAGTTACAAATAAGTTTAAAATAAATAAAAAAATAATTATATATATGCAAGCCCCCAGGCCCAGACAGGCAAGTTTGGGCCCCCGGACTCAAGGGCCCGGGTGCAGTGGCACCCTCTGCACCCCTGGTAGTTACGCCCATGACAGCACAGTTGATATGATTTGCTGCTCAGTGATTGCAAGATTCAGTCTGCATTCCCCAAGGTGATCCTTAAAACCTGGACTTGTAGGGGGATCTGAGGACAAGGGGTCCTTTTTTCTCCTTTAAGAACCCTCTCCATGCTGGTGCCATGGATGGAGACGTGGTTCCTATGCCTCCACCAGCAGAGACTGACATAGCATTCATTCCAAGTGCATCTGTTTAGGACAGCGGTCACCAACCTTGGCCCTCCGGATGTTTCAAAACTACACCTCCCATGATGCCCAGTCAACCTAATGAGTGGTTGAGCATTGCGGGACACGTAGTCCCAAAACATCTGGAAATCATTGGTTCCTGACCCTAGGTTTAGGGCAGTGATGGAGAACCTTGGCCCACAGGTTTTGGAGCTACATGTCCCCTGATGCCCAGTCAACCTAATGAGTGGCTGAGCATCATGCGACGTGTAGTTCATAAACATCTGGGGTGCCAAGGTGTATGTAATAAATGCATTAATTGTTTTATACAGATACAGCTGAAATAATATTTACAGTCAGGTGTCGGCAGAATGTTGTGTAATTGCCGGTTAATTGAGCGTTACCGGCAGCAACAATCACAAACCCCGTTTTCTGACTGATTCTTCTTAAGAAGCAAAAACAATCCTCACAATGCGACTTGTGAAATGAATTCCCGGCTTTTCCGGGTGTTATAAGGTTTTCTCTTTATTCCGTTCGCGTTCTATGACACATGTCAGAGTCAGTAAGCCGTACTAGCTGCTCCGCTGTCTCAGGGCCCGGGGCCAATTGACTTTAATTCATAGATATTGACACAAAGCGAGGAGGTTAATAAGTGACACAATCCGTTCACTCCGCGGACAAACACATCGCACATTCATAAAACACAACAAAGGCCTGAAACATAAACACGGGCGTCAGCAGGAAAATAACCGGGCTGTGTGTACATATCATAACGGTAATGTGGGAGAATCGCCCGCGGTTTGTCGCTGTCATTGCTTTTCGCTCAGAGAAACCAGTGTTTATATGTGTTTTCCTTCCTGACTGGCAATGTGTCAGACACGTCGGCAGCCACATGGGACACGTTTTAACCCTCTATCGTATCATCTCAAATTAATAATATTGTAAACTGTAACGATGCTCTTTGGAACAGAACCAAAACTACACAAATTGCACACACCCCATCTATGTGTCAGGACACAATCAAATGATACGCTGACCAGTCACTGCTCTCAAATATCTAGGTATGTGGGTACACCCAAATCTATCCTTTGGCCCCACATCGAAAAACTCTCATCTAAACTTTACCCCAAACTAGGTGCCATGTGTCACGACCACTACGCGTGCTGCTGCGAAAGACGCTGGGTTAAGCCACCCACTATCTGTCTAGCCTAGCCCAGATAATGACTGCGTGGACAACAATCCCCCGCGCGCTTGCTTACCTATCTGTCCCCGCACATTTTCTCTCGCAACAGGTACATAGAGCACGATGCAATGGTCCCAGGATTGCAACGCAGTACAAGTCTTCTCTTGAAGCTGGTAGTGACTATGTCTCCCATAATCCCTGGGATCACTTTCCTATTCTATTAGTTACGCTGCCACCAGTCCTCATGGACACTACGTGCGTCGCAGCGAGAGGCCAGGGCTAAGCAAGAGCACTGTCTGCCTACCCTAGACCCGGACAGTGACTGCATAGACAACAATCCCTGCCGTCCCCAGCGACCGTAACTCACAATTTCGTAGCTACTCGAGCTTAAAACAACCAGCAATACTCCAGTCTCTTAGTTAGCGTGGATCTCATCAGCCAGAAGCAGAAACTTAAATAAGTTATATTTATTTATGATATAGAAAAGTCACAGTGCATTGGTTCCAAAAATTATAGATAGAATAAATCAATTAATTACACAGCAAATAAAAGAAAAGGATTAAACACAGAGCATTACTTACAAACAATAAGCTAGCATCAATGACTCTGGGGTTGGAGATGGAGACATGCATAGATCCGCTGGAAATGGAAGCATGGACAGCATGGACAGATCATCAATTTTTGATTGAACCCCTTTTATCAGCCGCAAGCACATGGCAAGCTTCAGAATTTATACACTTCCTGGTCCTTCCAAAACCCACCCACAAATGGCCCAGCCTCCTGCACTACATATCCCAGAATTCCCCTCTCCTGAGCACGCTCAGTACACTTCATCATTAATCTTAATTCCCTGGTCCATCAATCATCTCCCAGAGACCACCTCCAGTGATCCAAGGATGTGGTTGCTTCTTTGATTGCAGTTGGGGTGCCGCTCCGGCTGTGTCTTCTCCTGCCATGAGCAATTGACCCTCCTGCCTGCTGGGTATAAACAAAAAGGGCGATTTCTTTATTTCACACCTTTGATGACTTCAGAGAAAATTGTCACGGACTTGTTTAATTGCTTCCTTCCAGCCGGCTGGAAACGCAGCCATTGATTTCCTAGGCCAGCTGCGGGAAAACCCGCCGCAAACCCGACGAACACTCACAGCGCAGAGCAGCCGCCGGAAAAAGCCGACACCGCAGACGAATGGAGTGGAAAAAAAACCAGTACGCTTGAATGTTTGAAAAGTGAAACGCTGTTTGCAAAGAAACTATTGAGCAAAAATGTCTGAAATTTACTTATAAAATCCAATGAATGATAATAAAAAGGGCTGTTACAGAAAAGAGAAAAAACGTTTAAAAAAATATTTTAAAAAAATCGGAAAAATGTTTTTTGAAAAAAAATCCTGAAAAATGCTAAAAAGATCCTAAAAAATCTATAAATAAAGATACTTTTTACTGCAGAATAAAATGATAAACGATTTATTAGATATTGAATTAAAACGGGAATATTTTTAACATTGAAGCCTGTTGGATTCGCCTGAATAAACCTGTCGAATGAAACCACTGAACAGCAGGGCAATTCAGTAACCTTTCACTGCTGGTTTGTGTTCTTTGAATAGACGAAGCATTGCTTCTCTATGGGGATTCACTGCCCTCGAACAGGCACCGTATGTACTGGCAATTCGCCAGGATTTGGCAAATTGCCTGCTCTCTGAATAGCCGAATGGCCAGGAAAGGTAACCGTACGCTGAATTTCAGCGTTCGATTCCCTTTCGGCAGCCATTCGGATCTCTTTGAATAACCCTGTATATTTCCTATTATAATAATAATAATATAATCTGTATATTTGTGTTTTTAATATCTTGCATTTTATTACTTTGTGTTTCTGTAACAATTCAATGTTGTTGAACCCAGGACATACTGAAACGAGAGAAATCTCAATGTATCCTTCCTGGTAAAATACTGTATAAATAAACAAATAAAATAAATAAAAATTAATATACGTCTAAGGCTGGGGTCAGACTAACGCATTTTTAAAGTGCGTTTAGCCGCACTTAATCATGGCCGCAGTAGCAGCAAATGACGGGCAATAACGGCCAATATACGAAGTACGGTCGCACGAAAGCCCGGCCACGCAACGCAAGCGGCAAACGAACGCATTTTTTCGAGAACGCAGAACCGCTAGTACGGACGTACAGAGTGCGCTGCGTCCGCTAGCGGCGTGTTTGCGTGATTGGGAGACGTCAGACGCTGCTAATGTCCGGCCAACATAACGTCCAGACGCAAAAAGTGTTTTATAGACGATCCGTACAAAATCACGCACGAAAATGCTCATCGTCTGACCGTTTTCGCGCATTCCGTGAAAAAATACGTCAATGCGTTCGGACGCACTTTTTGACGGTCGCTGCGAATAATGCGTTCGTTTGACCCTAGCCTTATCATGAAATTATGACCTGTGTGACTTACAACAAAAAATGCAATGTCCTTATTGTGTTTATTTGATGATGTTAATATCTTACATGTGTTTGTTTTTCTCTTATATGTGTCACTGGGTGCATCCATTGTGTAATATTTACCTCTATATGTGTCACTGGGTGCATCCATTGTGTGATATTTTCCTCTATATGTGTCACTGGGTGCATCCATTGTGTGATATTTTCCTCTATATGTGTCACTGGGTGCATCCATTGTGTGATATTTACCTCTATATGTGTCACTGGGTGCATCCATTGTGTGATATTTTCCTCTATATGTGTCACTGGGTGCATCCATTGTGTGATATTTTCCTCTATATGTGTCACTGACTGTATCCATTGTGTGATATTTTCCTCTATATGTGTCACTGGGCGCATCCATTGTGTGATATTTTCCTCTATATGTGTCACTGGGTGCATCCATTGTGTGATATTTTCCTCTATATGTGTCACTGGGTGCATCCATTGTGTGATATTTTCCTTTATATATTTCACTGGCGCATCCATTGTGTGATATTTTCCTTCTATATGTGTCACTGGGCGCATCCATTGTGTGATATTTTCCTCTATATGTGTCAATGGGTGCATCCATTGTGTGATATTTTCCTCTATATGTGTCACTGGGTGCATCCATTGTGTGATATTTTCCTTTATATATTTCACTGGGCGCATCCATTGTGTGATATTTTCCTTCTATATGTGTCACTGGGCGCATCCATTGTGTGATATTTTCCTCTATATGTGTCACTGGGTGCATCCATTGTGTGATATTTTCGTCTATATGTGTCACTGGGTGCATCCATTGTGTGATATTTTCTCTATATGTGTCACTGGGTGCATCCATTGTGTGATATTTTCCTTATATATTTCACTGGGCGCATCCATTGTGTGATATTTTCCTTCTATATGTGTCACTGGGCGCATCCATTGTGTGATATTTTCCTCTATATGTGTCAATGGGTGCATCCATTGTGTGATATTTTCCTCTATATGTGTCACTGGGTGCATCCATTGTGTGATATTTTCCTCTATATGTGTCACTGGGCGCATCCATGTGTGATATTTTCTTTATATATTTCACTGGGCGCATCCATTGTGTGATATTTTCCTTCTATATGTGTCACTGGGCGCATCCATTGTGTGATATTTTCCTCTATATGTGTCACTGGGTGCATCCATTGTGTGATATTTTCGTCTATATGTGTCACTGGGCGCATCCATGTGTGATATTTTCCTCTATATGTGTCACTGGTGCATCCATTGTGTGATATTTTCCTTTATATATTTCACTGGGCGCATCCATTGTGTGATATTTTCCTTCTATATGTGTCACTGGGCGCATCCATTGTGTGATATTTTCCTCTATATGTGTCAATGGGTGCATCCATTGTGTGATATTTTCTCTATATGTGTCACTGGGTGCATCCATTGTGTGATATTTTCCTTATATATTTCACTGGGCGCATCCATGTGTGATATTTTCCTTCTATATGTGTCACTGGCGCATCCATTGTGTGATATTTTCCTCTATATGTGTCACTGGGTGCATCCATTGTGTGATATTTTCCTCTATATGTGTCACTGGGTGCATCCATTGTGTGAGATTTTCCTCTTTATGTGTCACTGGGCGCATCCATTGTGTGATATTCCCCTCTATATGTGTCACTGGGTGCATCCACTGTGTGATATTTTCCTCTATGTGTCACTGGGTGCATCCATTGTGTGATATTTTCCTCTATATGTGTCACTGGGTGCATCCATTGTGTGATATTTTCCTCTATATGTGTCACTGGGCGCATCCATTGTGTGATATTTTGTGTTGTAAATCCCCCCCCCCCCCAGTATCTTTCCATCACTTGCTCCTCATTGTGTGGCTTTGGCCATAGAATGGAGTGAATGGTTCAGTCACTGACTCACATCATTTTATTGTGTGGGATGTTTTCAAAGGACATCACCAGGGGTTAGATTAGAAGCCTTTCAAGCTCCCTGTCGTATCTCATTCAGCTGCCAGCTCTTATCTCAGATAGCCTGGAGAACAATAGCCCCATGCCGCCTTATGTAAACATTCCATTTTACACCTCCCTAACCTGTAAATACTATAGAATAGATAATCCACAGCAGTAAAGTAAAACATTTGCACAGTTTTTGGTAAACGTTGCATCATGAGAAAAATCCGGAAAATGGAACCTGGAGATAAAAAAAACCTAATTAATATTTTTCCTTTTTACATGTAATTATTTTAAAGAAAAAAAATAGCAGCATGTGTTTATAATGTGGTTTTTGTTTGTAATGCACACGTAATCTTCAGTAGTTATAGTTTATGGAAGAGGTAGTATCCTTTTAAGTTTGTTTTTTGTCATTTAAAGTTCCGGTGCTAAAGGGAAGGATTCAGGACATGCTGGGCCTTCTATCCTGATATCTTGATATAAATGAATAATTAATGCTGACATCAACAGTGATCTCAAGCTCTGAAACCTGCTGCATGTGCTCTGCTTCACACCGTTCATAGAAACTCCGTCCTACGAAAACCATTCACCCCCAGATGTTCTGACCCTTTAAATCTGGAGTCAACGTTGTCATTAACGTCGTGGAGCTCCAGAAGAAGCTGCACATTGGGACAGAAAATTAAACTGGCCTCAGCCTTTGATCGGGACAGACCGCTCCGTTACTCCATTGTAAAGACACATGTCGCTGATAATTTCCTCAATCTGGAAATAATGATATATATATACATATATATATATATTTCTGCGAATATTCCATTTCCGATGCAGAACTCTCACGGCTCGGCTGTCCTGTCCGCGGCCGCTTCCAGAGCATCGCAGGAGAAGTGAAACTCGCAGCTGGCCGGGGATTTTGCTTAATTTCAGGACGGGTCTCATAAGACAAAGTGTGTGTGTGTAATGTCACTTCCTCCACCTGGACGGCCACCAAGCTCAGCCTGATCCAAGCCAGCTGAGACGAGCAGTTAATGCTCTGGCGCACTTCGCGATATGTGTGCGATTCCCCGTTTCTGGGCCTGTTTCGTAAAAATTCTGCTTTTGTGGGTTCAGGCCTCAGGGGAACCTGTCTGTCATTCACATTATTTTTGCAAAGACCCCCCCTTTTCAAATTACATTCCCCCCAGGGGTCAAGTCCTAAAAATAGAAGTGTGGGAACTCACCACGATTTCTGTCCCCCGATTATCACCTCGCAACTTAACACAAACACACACTGATACATTTATGTATGGATATATCAGGGCTCAAAATTTCAAGTCCCAAGCTACTAACCAGGCCATAAGAGTTACTCGCCACCAGTTGCTCCACCTAACCGCTACCCAGCCCTTAACTCTGCCTCTAAACACACACCCTTAAATTATCTTCTGAAATTACACTGTTAAAGGTTTTATTTAGAATAAAGTTAAAAAAATAACATTAATACCCAGACATCAGACCCCAGATACATGTGTAGCGCTCACTCCCGGAGGAGCCGCTGAAAATGAACCACGGGTCAGTCTCCCCGCACTAGGGAATAAATATACTCCAACACCGCTGTGAGTTTTTATCATGTAAATAGTTTACTAAAATAATAAGCAGATGTTGAGACACGGTATTCACAGATATTATTACAGTACTTTCGTATTGCGGTAAAACGCGTAGCGGAAAAGAAACGAAACACGAGACTTCGTATTTCGGAAAAATAAAATATTCGCAACCGAACAGAAAAATATATGCAATTACTCAATAGTTCAGAAAAACAGAGACACGTAGCGAACCCCAAAATACAATCTCTTCGTATTACGATAAACGCGCAGCGGAAAAGAGAAAAATATGTATTCGGAACGTATCTTTAACCCCCGTTCCGATTCGTAACAGAATGAGTCCTGCACAGGTTAAGTCCCGGAATGTAAAAGGTGTGTATGTGTGTATGGTACCCGGGTACTGTTCAACTGGCCAGTGAATTTACTGAAGGAATGTCTTCGACTAGTCAGTTGGGGCCCTGTGGACTTTAAAGAGAAAACAGCAGCGTGTCCTTTAATCACAAAACGGCCTTGGAGGCCTCTCACCCATCCGACGATTGCTTTAGGCTCCGCTGACCCAGGACGTCTCTCCGCCCGATTTTGACTGGGGATACTAGCGGCCGGATCCGTTGTCTGACTTCATGCAGCTTGTCCAGCTCACCGCCTGCTCTCCGTAACCGATCAAATCGCGGTGACTCCTCACTCGAGGTCTTCGGTTCCTCCGGTCTGCAGCAATTCCTGGATTCTTGGCAAGCCTCCTTCTCCTCAGGTTGAGTGACCCAATAAGGACTGACAGGTCTCACTCAGGCTCTGGCCTAGGCCCTCTAGCGATCTCTTTCAGTGCGTCTGCTTTCTCTCGTTCCCTGGCGCGCTCTCCACGAGGTGGAGGATGTAAGTGTCCAGTCCCCACCCACTTCCTGTCTCCTTGCAAAGCATGCCGGGAAATGTAGTCCCAATGTCCAGTGTCTCTAATCGCGACTGTCTCCATCTTGTGGCCAAAAATAGGTAATGCCACAGCAAGATTTTAACACAGCGCTACACTCTCCCCCTCCTAGAACTCTTGGGTCTCTCCAAGGAGGTACAACAGTTACATTACATTTCCACAATTTTGAATACAGTTTACATAACATGCAGAGGTTCAGCAGCATACATATAGTGAGTTAGGAACACTTCCTCAAGTTGACTCAAATTTTGGGCTACCTCAGCTAGCATAGCAGACACTTCGGGCAACCTCTGCACTGTGGTGATGGCCTCTTCAGTGCTATGTCCTGGTGAGTCGTAGGTGAGTCGTTGGGGCGGTCGAACAGAGCATTTTGGTTCTGGCTCAATCAGTTCCTCTTCAGGTGGAAGTACTATAGGGGTTGGCTCAGTCCTTCTCTCTATCACTGGAGCAGACGTTTCTTCAGAGTATGATCCCTCCAGTGAAGGCATAGAACTATAATCACCTGAATAAGCTTCCGGAGCTACCGGGATTCCCACAGCCTCAGGGACTTCCAACTGAAATTCAAGAGGCTCAGGGATATCAACAGTCTCAGGGACTTCCAACAGAAATTCAGGAGCTTCAGGCCTCAAATTACTCTCCCATCGTTCAGGAACTGAGATAATCTCTTCAGGCTCCGGTGAACGCATCCAGTCCAGACAATAACTCTCTTCTTCACTGTCTCTTTCGCTCTCTTCGGCAACCCGGGTCTGTTGAGACCGAGTAACAGGAGGTAAACATGGAACAGGCGGATTTGGCAGAGGCGGTTCGTCCCCAACTGGCATCCTTACAGCCTCTCTCAAAGGTAACAAATGATTTCGGTGCCAGTTCTTAAGAGGCCCAGCCTTTCCATCCGGGCGAATCTGATACACTGGTAAACCCGGCAGTTGTTTGCAGACAATGTAAACCTGGGAACTCCACCTATCCGCCAACTTGTGTCTCGCAGCAGCACCCAAGTTCTTCAATAGAACCCTATCACCGGGTTGTAGATCTTGTATTCGGACTTTCAAGTCATAGTTCCTTTTGTTTCTTTGCTCCCTGTTTCCTGAGGTCAACCGGGCCTGTTCAAATGCAGAAGCCAAATTCTTTCGAAGTCTGTCCACGTAGTTTCTATGGGAAGCTACTGACGTCTCGTCTAGAGATAACCCAAATGCCAAATCAACCGGCAGTCGAGCCTCTCTTCCGAACATAAGACGGTATGGTGAGTATCCAGTTGCATCACTCTCCGTACTGTTATATGCATGCACCAGAGTAGCTATGTGCCGACTCCAACTCTGCTTCTCCACATTCGACAAGGTCCCCAGCATGTTTAGCAGTGTGCGATTAAACCTTTCAGGCTGAGCATCACCTTGAGGGTGATATGGTGTAGTTCGGGTCTTTTGGATTCCCAACAGCTCTAACAATTGCCCCACCAGTCTGCTTTCAAAGTCTCTACCCTGATCAGAGTGTATCCTACTTGGTAGTCCGTAATGAACAAAGAACTTTTCCATCAGCACCTTGGCCACTGTCGGAGCGCGTTGATCTTTTGTGGAAAATGCTTGGGCGTAACGAGTGAAATGATCAGTCACTATTAGAATGTTCCCTTGCCCACTAGCATCCGGCTCTAAGCACAAGAAGTCAATGCACACCAAATCCATGGGTCCTTGACTCTGCAGATGGCTCATTGGAGCAGTTCGGGTCGGTAGAGTCTTCCTCTGAATACACCTCAGATAGGAGTGACAATAGCTTTCCACTTCAGCTCTCATGCAAGGCCAATAGAACCTATCTCGCACCAGCTTAAAAGTTCTTTCAGCACCCAAATGTCCATGCTCATCATGTAGTGATCGCAACACACTCTCCCTATGTTTAGTAGGGAGGAATAACTGTTGAATCTCTTCAGCGCTAGTGGAGGGGCCCCTTCGGTAGACCACTCCATCCAACATCTTTAACCGCTCCCACTCTTTGTAGACCAATCTGGCTCCACTCGGGGAGTTGGTTAACAAAATCTCTCGCTGGTTTGCAGACAGGGCCTTTATGGTCAAGGCAATTAAAGGGTCTCTGGCCTGATCCGCTTTCAGGTCCTGTCTCGAAAAGGTAGGTAAACTTTCATCCCTTAACTGCGTAGGGTTACAGTAGAACTCAGGAACAGCCGCAGCCATAACTCCTATGGCCTCCGCTTCAATCCCTCCTTTGACCCGGCGCTCTGTTCATTGACACAAAGCTTGCACCCCGTCTGGAGTCAACTGAGTCCATTCTGTAGTGTAGGGTCTTCTCGACAACGCATCAGCATCTCGATTATTCACCCCAGGGCGATACTTCAGGCTGAACCGAAACCCTGACAGAGCGGCCAACCACCGATGTCCCGTTGCGTCCAGTTTTGCGGTAGTAAGGATGTAGGTAAGAGGATTGTTATCCGTCTTGATCACAAACTCGGCTCCATACAGATAGTCTTTTAACTTGTCTACCACTGCCCACTTCAAGGCTAGGAACTCCAGCTTGTGAGTAGGATAGTTCTTCTCTGTAGATTTAAAAACAACTAGGTGTTCTTGTTCGTCCTCGTCAGATCCATAAGTATCTAGAGAGTCGCTTTCAGGCTGCAGGCCGTCGTTATGTCTCACAGGTTGTGCATAAGCCCTTTCCCCCCGCCTGAAGGATTTCTCTTCCAGTAAAGCCTCTTCCTCTCGTACAACTCGGATCAGTTCCAGGTACTTCAACTCTTGGTTACCTGCTCTGCTCCTCAGCTGCATCATTACTGGATCTAGAGGTTGAGAGCCCCTCAGGATCTGTTTTATTCGGATCTTATCTACTTCGGCCGGTTCGGCCCCTTTCTTCAAGAGTATCTGGTGTAGAATCTTATCTAGGCGCCTCATGTACTCGGTCATCCTTTCACCTCTTCTCTGATAGGTGTGTTCGTACTGATATACCAGTTCGGCGGCCTTTTCGGTTCGCCCAAAAACTTCTTCAAGAACGTTTAAGTAATCTAAAGCAGTACAATCTTTTCTACTCAGTTTTAGGTTTCTCACCGCTTCCGACGCAGGTCCCTTTAAACTCTCGGTGATCCTTTGCTTCTTCTGGGCCTCAGGGACGTCCCACTCATCCAGAGCCTGCATCGCCTGTTCCACCCATTCTTCAAAGGTTTCTTCTCCCGCCGGAGTTGGTACGTTTCCTGTAAAATTTCTTAACCGTCGATAACCGAAGTTAGTGTGAGGAGGGCTTGTTTTCTGACATTTAGCCAGTAGATCTCCAATAGCCACGATAAATTCAGGCCCTATCATGGCCAACGGACTAGGCACGGGAACACTTGCGGATTCGCCACGTGGCGCACTTGGCTGAATTAGTTGGACTTCCACCTCATCGGCCAGTTTCACGCTCGCGCCCTTAAAGCATGGTGGAACGCCCTTTCTCCACTCGAGAAGAACATACGTGTGAGAAGTATCTGGGGTTTTTTTTAATGTCCAGTATTAACCCCCGATGATCTGGTGCTAGCGTGGCCACGGCCTGGCGGATCTGCTCTTCGGCCCAAGTGTCTGCGGGAATATCCATGACTATACAACCTTCTAACTGACTACTATGCTCCTCACACCATTCGGCAACAGTGTCTGGATCCATATTTAACCCTTTAGATGCGGTTTTTCCAGAGACTGGATCCCGGAAACGAGCCCCCACGTGTAGCGCTCACTCCCGGAGGAGCCGCTGAAAATGAACCACGGGTCAGTCTCCCCGCACTAGGGAATAAATATACTCCAACACCGCTGTGAGTTTTTATCATGTAAATAGTTTACTAAAATAATAAGCAGACGTTGAGACACGGTATTCACAGATATTATTACAGTACTTTCGTATTGCGGTAAAACGCGTAGCGGAAAAGAAACGAAACACGAGACTTCGTATTTCGGAAAAATAAAATATTCGCAACCGAACAGAAAAATATATGCAATTACTCAATAGTTCGGAAAAACAGAGACACGTAGCGAACCCCAAAATACAATCTCTTCGTATTACGATAAACGCGCAGCGGAAAATAGAAAAATATGTATTCGGAACGTATCTTTAACCCCCGTTCCGATTCGTAACAGAATGAGTCCTGCACAGGTTAAGTCCCGGAATGTAAAAGGTGTGTATGTGTGTATGGTACCCGGGTACTGTTCAACTGGCCAGTGAATTTACTGAAGGAATGTCTTCGACTAGTCAGTTGGGGCCCTGTGGACTTTAAAGAGAAAACAGCAGCGTGTCCTTTAATCACAAAACGGCCTTGGAGGCCTCTCACCCATCCGACGATTGCTTTAGGCTCCGCTGACCCAGGACGTCTCTCCGCTCGATTTTGACTGGGGATACTAGCGGCCGGATCCGTTGTCTGACTTCATGCAGCTTGTCCAGCTCACCGCCTGCTCTCCGTACCCGATCAAATCGCGGTGACTCCTCACTCGAGGTCTTCGGTTCCTCCGGTCTGCAGCAATTCCTGGATTCTTGGCAAGCCTCCTTCTCCTCAGGCTGAGTGACCCAATAAGGACTGACAGGTCTCACTCAGGCTCTGGCCTAGGCCCTCTAGCGATCTCTTTCAGTGCGTCTGCTTTCTCTCGTTCCCTGGCGCGCTCTGGCGCGTTCTCCACGAGGTGGAGGATGTAAGTGTCCAGTCCCCACCCACTTCCTGTCTCCTTGCAAAGCATGCCGGGAAATGTAGTCCCAATGTCCAGTGTCTCTAATCGCGACTGTCTCCATCTTGTGGCCAAAAATAGGTAATGCCACAGCAAGATTTTAACACAGCGCTACACATGTATACCCAGACATCAGACCCCAGATACATGTATACCCAGACATCATACCCCAGATACATGTATACCCATGCATCATACCCCAGATACATGTATACCCAGACATCAGGCCCCAGATACATGTATACCCAGGCATCAGACCCCAGATACATGTATACCCAGGCATCAGACTTCAGATACATTTATACCCAGGCATCAGAGCCCAGTGTGAGCAGAGTGAGGAAGCAGGGAAGCTCCTCTCCACCCCCCTGCCCCTCCTCTCCCACCCCCTGTGACAGAGACGAGCTGGGTCAGGTTAGGCAGCTGATCCCTGCCACCGTGCAGCCTGGGGAACGGGGGAGGCTGCACGGTGGCACCACTGGAATATGCAGCACAAAATAATTTATTGCGCTCCCTGCGTGTGCATTTCCACTCGCACTCACTTAATTTCCAGTCGCCAAATGCTAGTAGGCGAGTGGAAATTTTGAGCCCTGGATATATAATAGATAGCTTAAATTTTTGCTAAATTCCATCTAAGTTATATACTTATTGTGACTTAACAGGGAAATATATAGGACTGAACACCTGAATTAGATAAGTGCGTCTTGTTTCATTCTGAATCACAATTCGGACCAAAGTATACCGATTCGTATTTCCAAAGCAATTCCAAAATAACGAATCGATTTCGTCTGAAGCGGAATGAAAACGCAATGGATCGATATAAAACAAATTGATTTGTTATACCGTTTCACTTAAGGGGTTATTCAGAGAAAGCCGATCTGGCCCCGAAATGTCACCGAACAGTGAGTTTCCCCATACGGTGACATTTTGGGGCCATTCGGCTATTCAGAGAGCAGGCAGTTTGCCACATTTTGACGAATTGCCAGAACGTACGGTGCCTGTTCGAAGGCAGTGAAATCCCCCATAGAAAAGCAATGGTTAATCTATTCACAGACACCAAACAGCAGAAAAATGTCAGTGAAATGACCTGATGTTCCATGGTTTCATTCGGCAGGTTTATTCAGACGAATCCCATATTTTTCAATGTTAAAAATAAATCCCCGCTTTTCTTAAATATTTATTCAACTGTTTATTCCTTTTACTTGCAGCAAAAAGTCTCTTTATTCCTAGATTTTCTTTTTGGATTTTTTTCAGCATTTTTCGGGATTTTTTCGGAATTTTTTTTTTTTTAAATAGCTGGGTGGGGTGGAGGAAACTCCTTTGCTTCACCCAGCGATTCTGCCAGATCAGGGGGGGGTATAGAGGAGGGGGCACTCCTCACATCCGGACCACTTTCAGACGCTGATGAGCAGAGAGTCCCTTTAAGCCAGTGTTTATTTACGAATCTCGCAAACAATTGTTTGGCTTTTCTTCTCTTTTTGTGATGACCATGTGTACATCCTCTCCACTTCTCTTTCGGTCCAACAGGAAATGTCTCAGTGCGAGGTTCATACAGGTTCTGCTTGTAAATACGATCCAGTTACACGCTCCAGCTGCTGCTCCTGATTCATTTCAGGTTCCTGTATCTGGCAGGAAGGTGAAGGAATCATTTGGATCCTTGAATCTGGCGGCATGTCGTCAACAAAGACTCCGTTTGTTGTAAAAGAAATGAAAGGCGTATGTGGGCTACAAACAATAAAGGGATCTGAATGGGAGGCCCGGGGTCCTGTGTTTATTGTTACTCTGAGTCTTGACATATGACACAAAGCTGTTTTTAAGTCACTGGAAGTTGTTGCAACAACAATGTAACCAACTGCGTCCAGAAAAGCAAACTTCTTGATTGTGACGTAGGAATTGGGAATGATTCTCCAGAAATTCAGACATTTCCAAGTGCTCAAAGAGGGACATGTTCATGTTGGTGGATCGCGCTGGGGGAGGAAGCCTGGGAGAGAGACAGCTTCTCTGGGGCATTTTAGGTGAAATCATAACTTGCTGATTAACTATTATTTAATTAAAAATATAACAAGAATAAGATCAATTTGTTGTTATTAAAAGTGTAAAAATGATTTTTTTATTGTAGTTTCAAAATGTTATTGTGGGTTTTATTGCTGGTGAGCTCTTTAATATGCTCATACACACTGCACATTACTGTGAGTTTTATTGCTGTGAAGCTCTGTGATACGCTCATACACACTGCACTTTACTGGGAGTTTTATTGCTGTGGAGCTCTTTAATACGCTCATACACACACCACACATTACAGTGAGTTATATTGCTGTGGAGCTCTGTGATACGCTCATACACACTGCACATTACTGTGAGTTTATTGCTGTGGAGCTCTGTGATACGCTCATACACACTGCACATTACTGTGAGTTTTATTGCTGTGAAGCTCTGTTACACTCACACACACCGCACATTAATGCGAGTTTTATTGCTGTGAAGCTCTGTGATATGCTCAAACACACCGCACATTACTGTGAATTTTATTGCTGTGTAGCATTGTGATACACTCATACACATTGCACATTACTGTGAGTTTTATTGCTTGGAGCTCTGTGATACACTCAATCATACACACCTCCCATTACTGTGTGTTTTATTGCTCTGGATCTCTGTGATACCCTCATACACACCGCACATTACTGTGAGTTTTATTGCTGTGGAGCTCTGTGATACGCTCATACACACCGCACATTACTGTGAGTTTTATTGCTGTGGAGCTCTGTGATACGCTCATACACACCGCACATTACTGTGAGTTTTATTGCTGTGGAGCTCTGTGATATGCTTGCTCATACACACCGCACATTACTGTGAGTTTTATTGCTGTGGAGCTCTGATATGCGTGCTCATACACACCGCACATTACTGTGAGTTTTATTGCTGTGGAGCTCTGTGATACACTCATACACACCTCACATTACTGTGTGTTTTATTGCTCTGGATCTCTGTGATACCCTCATACACACCGCACATTACTGTGAGTTTTATTGCTGTGGAGCTCTGTGATATGCTTGCTCATACACACCGCACATTACTGTGAGTTTTATTGTTGTGGAGATCTGTGATATGCTTGCTCATACACACCGCACATTACTGTGAGTTTTATTGCTGTGGAGCTCTGTGATACAGTCATACACACCTCACATTACTGTGTGTTTTATTGCTCCCGATCTCTGTGATACTCTCATACACACCGCACATTACTGTGAGTTTTATTGCTGTGGAGCTCTGTGATACACTCATACACACCTCACATTACTGTGTGTTTTATTGCTCTGGATCTCTGTGATACGCTCATACACACCGCACATTACTGTGAGTTTTATTGCTGTGGAGCTCTGTGATATGCTTGCTCATACACACCGCACATTACTGTGAGTTTTATTGCTGTGGAGCTCTGTGATATGCTTGCTCATACACACCGCACATTACTGTGAGTTTTATTGCTGTGGAGCTCTGTGATATGCTTGCTCATACACACCGCACATTACTGTGAGTTTTATTGCTGTGGAGCTCTGTGATATGCTTGCTCATACACACCGCACATTACTGTGAGTTTTATTGCTGTGGAGCTCTGTGATATGCTTGCTCATACACACTGCACATTACTGTGAGATTTATTGCTGTGGAGCTCTGTGATATGCTCATACACACCGCACATTACTGTGATTCTGCTTTTTAATCATGACCTATGGAGAGCAGAGTGACTGATATACGCCTTTCCATGCAAGGTCTGAAGAAAACATGTCACGTGTTTATTTTATATATTTTGTTGATCTATTTCCTGATGCAGAAAGCGTCATGGCGTGTGAATGTGCTATATCACGCTATTAGTGAGGGGTCTGGAAGACCCTCTGTTCTGCTTTACCTTCTCAGTTGGATTTTTGTGCTGGGGAACGTTATATCTGCTTACAGAAACATTGAATTATTTTGTCTGATCTGCTTTAACTCATATGAATTAAACAAATGTTTTTATTATGTGCAACATCCGTCCATGCGCTGGTTTTTGGTTTTCTACTAATTGACCCCTCATTTCCCTGCTGTGCTGACGTAAATCGCATCTGCCAGGAGCGAGCGGGTACGATGTGACGCTTTCACCAGAATTTCTCTGCGTCCTCTTATGTGACATCCTTAAAAATGACGATAGCTTTTGCTTTTTCTATAGATGTTTTTTTTAGACTGTAAGCTCACTTTTCATATTGGTTTTGTGTTTCAGACCTGTTTGTTCATTTTATGTTTGTTTGTCCCACCCATTGTACAGCGCTGCAGAACATGTTGGCCTTATTAATAATTGTAGTTGTGTTTATAAATCTGTGCAGGGTTTTTCTGTGTGTGTAAATCTCTCCGTTTCTGTGCATGTCTCTGCGTTTAGTGAATCTCTGAATGACGGCTGGTGTATCTATTAGTGTTTGTGAAAATCTGTCAGCGACTCTGCATGATTGTCAGTGCCTGTCTGCGTGTGTCTGTGTGTATCTGTGGGTGTCTTCCTCTTTATCGGTTAGTGTTAGGGGAATATGACATTAACTGTCAGTGTCAGTGTGTATCTGTGAATGTCTGAGTGAATGTGCCAGTGACAGTGTATCTGTGTCAGTTTGTGTCTGTGTCAGTGTCTGTGTGTACGTGTCAGTGTCTCTGTGTCAGTGTCTGTCTGTGTGAGCAGTGTGTATGTGTCAGTGTCTGTGTGTACGTGTCAGTGTCTGTCTGTGTCAGTGTGTCTGTGTCAGTGTCTGTCTGTGTGAGCAGTGTGTATGTGTCAGTGTCTGTGTGTACGTGTCAGTGTCTGTCTGTGTCAGTGTGTCTGTGTCAGTGTCTGTCTGTGTGAGCAGTGTGTATGTGTCAGTGTCTGTGTGTACGTGTCAGTTTGTGTCTGTGTCAGTGTCTGTGTGTACGTGTCAGTGTCTGTCTGTGTCAGTGTGTCTGTGTCAGTGTCTGTCTGTGTGAGCAGTGTGTATGTGTCAGTGTCTGTGTGTACGTGTCAGTGTCTGTCTGTGTCAGTGTGTCTGTGTCAGTGTCTGTCTGTGTGAGCAGTGTGTATGTGTCAGTGTCTGTGTGTACGTGTCAGTGTCTGTCTGTGTCAGTGTGTCTGTGTCAGTGTCTGTCTGTGTGAGCAGTGTGTATGTGTCAGTGTCTGTGTGTACGTGTCAGTGTCTGTCTGTGTCAGTGTGTCTGTGTCAGTGTCTGTCTGTGTGAGCAGTGTGTATGTGTCAGTGTCTGTGTGTACGTGTCAGTGTCTGTCTGTGTCAATGTGTCTGTGTCAGTGTCTGTCTGTGTGAGCAGTGTGTATGTGTCAGTGTCTGTGTGTACGTGTCAGTGTCTGTCTGTGTCAGTGTGTCTGTGTCAGTGTCTGTCTGTGTGAGCAGTGTGTATGTGTCAGTGTCTGTGTGTACGTGTCAGTGTCTGTCTGTGTCAATGTGCCAATCAGGGTTATTCAGAGAGATTTGAGAAGTCACCGCACGTTCAGTGACCTTTCGTTCTCTGCACTTCGAGGCGATTCGGCGATTCCTAGTTCGCCAACCCTGCGGTGTATTCAGCAAGCACCACAGGGCCCCCCATAGTGCAGGGAAAACTCGCTGCAAACCCGCAGGAACACTCGCCGAAACCTGCAGGAACCACTGCGAAAACCCCACCGAACACGATGGAAAAACCCGACTAGACAACGATCACAGCACAGAGCAGCCGCCGGGAAAAGCTGACACAGACGAACGAGGTGAAAAAAACAAACAGTTCGCTTGAAAGTTTGCAAAGTGAAACGCTGTTTGCAAAAAAACTACAGAACGAAAATGTGTGAAATTTACATATAAAATCCTATGAATGATAATAAAAAGGGCTGTTACAGAAAAATTGAGAAAACGATTAAAAAAAAAATAGAAAATACATTTTGCCGAAGAAATCCCAAAAAATGCCTAAAAGATCCGAAAAAAATCTATAAATAAAGAGACTCTTTACAGCAGAATAAAATGATAAACGGTTTATTAGATATTGGATTAAAACGGGAATATTTTTAACATTGAAGGCTATGGGATTCGCCTGAATAAACCTGTCGAATGAAACCACCGAACATCAGGGCATTTCACTGACATTTCTCTGCTGTTCGGTGTCTGTGAATAGATTATCCATTGCTTCTCTATGGGGGATTTCAGTGCCGTCGAACAGGCACCGTACCTGCAGGCAATTTGCCAAAATTTGGCGAACTGCCTGCTCTCTAAATAACCGAATGGCCCCGAAATGTCACCGTACGCTGAATTTCAGCGTCCGGTTACATTTCAGACACATTTCGGATCTCTCTGAATAACCCCAATGTCTGTCTGTGCCAGTGTCTGTGTAAGTGTGCCAGTGTCTGTGTGTCAGTTTCTGTCTGTGTCAGTATCTTTGTGTGTGCCTATCAGACTCTGTGTAAACGTGCTAGTGTGTCTCTTTGCCAGTGTCTGCCTGTGTCAGTGTCTGTGTGAGTGTGCCACTGTCTATGATCGTGTCTGTGTCTATGTGAGTGTGCCAGTGTCTGTGTGAATGTGTAAGTGTCTGTCTCAGTGTTTATCTTTGTAACTGTCTGTGTGACAATGTCTGTCTGTGTTGGTGTCTGTGTGAGTGTGCCAGTGTCTGTCTGTGTTGGTGTCTGTGTGATTGTGCCACTGTCTGTCTGTGTTGGTGTCTGTGTGAGTGTGCCAGTGTCTGTCTGTGCCAGTTTGAAACTGTGTGATTGTGCCAGTGTCTGTCTGTACCAGTGTGTAACTGTATGAGTGTGCTAGTGTCTGTCTGTGCCTGTGTGTAACTGTGAGTGTGCCAGTGTGTAACTGTGTGAGTGTGCTAGTGTCTGTCTGTGCCAGTGTGTAACTGTGTGAGTGTGCTAGTGTCTGTCTGTACCAATGTGTAACTGTGTGAGTGTGCCAGTGTTTAACTGTGTGAGTGTGCCAGTGTCTGTGCCAATGTGTAACTGTGTGAGTGTGCCAGTGTGTAACTGTGTGAGTGTGCTAGTGTCTATCTGTGTCTGTGTGTAACTGTGAGTGTGCCAGTGTCTGTCTGTGCCAGTGTGTAACTGTGTGAGTGTGCTAGTGTCTGTCTGTGCCAATGTGTACCTGTGTGAGTGTGCCAGTGTCTGTCTGTGCCAGTGTGTAACTGTGTGAGTGTGCCAATGTGTAAATGTGTGAGTGTGCCAGTGTCTGTCTGTGCCAGTGTGTAACTGTGTGAGTGTGCCAGTGTTTAACTGTGTGAGTGTGCCAGTGTCTGTGCCAATGTGTAACTGTGTGAGTGTGCCAGTGTGTAACTGTGTGAGTGTGCTAGTGTCTGTCTGTGCCTGTGTGTAACTGTGAGTGTGCCAGTGTCTGTCTGTGCCAGTGTGTAACTGTGTGAGTGAGCTAGTGTCTGTCTGTGCCAGTGTGTAACTGTGTGAGTGTGCCACTGTCTGTGCCAGTGTGTAACTGTGTGAGTGTGCCACTGTCTGTGCCAGTGTGTAACTGTGTGAGTGTGCTAGTGTCTGTCTGTGCCTGTGTGTAACTTTGAGTGTGCCAGTGTCTGTCTGTGCCAGTGTGTAACTGTGTGAGTGTGCTAGTGTCTGTCTGTGTCTGTGTGTAACTGTGAGTGTGCCAGTGTCTGTCTGTGCCAGTGTGTAACTGTGTGAGTGTGCTAGTGTCTGTCTGTGCCAATGTGTACCTGTGTGAGTGTGCCAGTGTCTGTCTGTGCCAGTGTGTAACTGTGTGAGTGTGCCAATGTGTAAATGTGTGAGTGTGCCAGTGTCTGTCTGTGCCAGTGTGTAACTGTGTGAGTGTGCCAGTGTTTAACTGTGTGAGTGTGCCAGTGTCTGTGCCAATGTGTAACTGTGTGAGTGTGCCAGTGTGTAACTGTGTGAGTGTGCTAGTGTCTGTCTGTGCCTGTGTGTAACTGTGAGTGTGCCAGTGTCTGTCTGTGCCAGTGTGTAACTGTGTGAGTGAGCTAGTGTCTGTCTGTGCCAGTGTGTAACTGTGTGAGTGTGCCACTGTCTGTGCCAGTGTGTAACTGTGTGAGTGTGCCACTGTCTGTGCCAGTGTGTAACTGTGTGAGTGTGCTAGTGTCTGTCTGTGCCTGTGTGTAACTTTGAGTGTGCCAGTGTCTGTCTGTGCCAGTGTGTAACTGTGTGAGTGTGCTAGTGTCTGTCTGTGCCTGTGTGTAACTGTGAGTGTGCCAGTGTCTGTCTGTCTGCCAGTGTGTAACTGTGTGAGTGTGCTAGTGTCTGTCTGTGCCAGTGTGTAACTGTGTGAGTGTGCTAGTGTCTGTCTGTGCCTGTGTGTAACTGTGAGTGTGCCAGTGTCTGTCTGTGCCAGTGTGTAACTGTGTGAGTGTGCCAGTGTTTAACTGTGTGAGTGTGCCAGTGTCTGTGCCAATGTGTAACTGTGAGTGTGCCAGTGTTTAACTGTGTGAATGTGCCAGTGTCCGCCTGTGCCAGTGTGTAACTGTGTGAGTGTGCCAGTGTCTGTCTGTGCCAGTGTGTAACTGTGTGAGTGTGCCAGTGTCTGTCTGTGCGAATGTGTAACTGTGTGAGTGTGCCAGTATCTGTCTGTGCCAGTGTGTAACTGTGTGAGTGTGCCAGTGTCTGTCTGTGCCAGTGTGTAACTGTGTGAGTGTGCTAGTGTCTGTCTGTGCCAGTGTGTAACTGTGTGAGTGTGCTATTGTCTGTGCCAGTGTGTAACTGTGTGAGTGTGCCAGTGTTTAACTGTGTGAGTGTGCCAGTGTCTTTGCCAATGTGTAACTGTGAGTGTGCCAGTGTTTAACTGTGTGAATGTGCCAGTGTCCGCCTGTGCCAGTGTGTAACTGTGTGAGTGTGCCAGTGTCTGTCTGTGCCAGTGTGTAACTGTGTGAGTGTGCCAGTGTCTGTCTGTGCGAATGTGTAACTGTGTGAGTGTGCCAGTATCTGTCTGTGCCAGTGTGTAACTGTGTGAGTGTGCCAGTGTCTGTCTGTGCCAGTGTGTAACTGTATGAGTGTGCTAGTGTCTGTCTGTGCCAGTGTGTAACTGTGTGAGTGTGCTAGTGTCTGTCTGTGCCAGTGTGTAACTGTGAGTGTGCCAGTGTCTGTCTGTGCCAGTGTGTAACTGTGTGAGTGTGCTATTGTCTGTCTGTGCCAGTGTGTAACTGTGTGAGTGTGCCACTGTCTGTGCCAGTGTGTAACTGTGTGAGTGTGCTAGTGTCTGTCTGTGCCTGTGTGTAACTGTGAGTGTGCCAGTGTCTGTCTGTGCCAGTGTGTAACTGTGTGAGTGTGCTAGTGTCTGTCAGTGTGTAACTGTGTGAGTGTGCCAGTGTCTGTCTGTGCCAGTGTGTAACTGTGTGAGTGTGCCAGTGTGTAACTGTATGAGTGTGCCAGTGTCTGTGCCAATGTGTAACTGTGTGAGTTTGCCAGTGTCTGTCTGTGCCAATGTGTAACTGTGTGAGTGTGCCAGTGTTTAACTGTGTGAGTGTGCCAGTGTCTGTCTGTGCCAATGTGTAACTGTGTGAGTGTGCCAGTGTTTAACTGTGTGAGTGTGCCAGTGTCTGTATGTGCCTGTGTGTAACTGTAAGTGTGCCATTGTCTGTCTGTGCCAGTGTGTAACTGTGTGAGTGTGCCAGTGTCTGTCTGTGCCAGTGTGTAACTGTGTGGGTGTGCCAGTGTCTGTGCCAATGTGTAACTGTGTGTGTGCCAGTGTTTAACTGTGTGAGTGTGCCAGTGTCTGTCTGTGCCAATGTGTAACTGTGTGAGTGTGCCAGTGTCTGTCCCAGTGTGTAACTGTGTGAGTGTACCAGTGTCTGTCTGTGCCAACATGTAACTGTTTGAGTGTGCCAGTGTGTAACTGTGTGACTGTGCCAGTGTCTGTTTTAAAGCGCTGTTGTGATTCTTCAATAAAGCATTGGATTAGAGTGTCTGGTCTGCGTCAGGGTCTGCATTACTTTGTCAGTGTCCATGTGATTCTGTAAACGTGTGCCTGTGTTTGACAGTTTTTCTCTGTATGAGTATGTTAGCATTATGTTTTTGTGTCTGTAACAATGTCTTAATGTGCGTTACTCTGTCACAATGTTGTTGGGTTTGTAATAATAAAACAATGTGACAGTTTGGTCTGTATGTGTTAGACAGTCTGTGTGTCAGCGAGGGTCTGCCTGTATGTGTTAGACAGTCTGTGTGTCAGTGAGGGTCTGCCTGTATGTGTTAGACAGTCTGTGTGTCAGCGAGGGTCTGCCTGTATGTGTTAGACAGTCTGTGTGTCCGCGAGGGTCTGCCTGTATGTGTTAGACAGTCTGTGTGTCAGCGAGGGTCTGCCTGTATGAGTTAGACAGTCTGTGTGTCAGTGAGGGTCTGCCTGTATGTGTTAGACAGTCTGTGTGTCAGCGAGGGTCTGCCTGTATGTGTTAGACAGTCTGTGTGTCAGCGAGGGTCTGCCTGTATGTGTTAGACAGTCTGTGTGTCCGCGAGGGTCTGCCTGTATGTGTTAGACAGTCTGTGTGTCAGCGAGGGTCTGCCTGTATGTGTTAGACAGTCTGTGTGTCAGCGAGGGTCTGCCTGTATGTGTTAGACAGTCTGTGTGTCAGCGAGGGTCTGCCTGTATGTGTTAGACAGTCTGTGTGTCAGCGAGGGTCTGCCTGTATGTGTTAGACAGTCTGTGTGTCAGCGAGGGTCTGCCTGTATGTGTTAGACAGTCTGTGTGTCAGCGAGGGTCTGCCTGTATGTGTTAGACAGTCTGTGTGTCAGCGAGGGTCTGCCTGTATGTGTTAGACAGTCTGTGTGTCAGCGAGGGTCTGCCTGTATGTGTTAGACAGTCTGTGTGTCAGCGAGGGTCTGCCTGTATGTGTTAGACAGTCTGTGTGTCAGCGAGGGTCTGCCTGTATGTGTTAGACAGTCTGTGTGTCAGCGAGGGTCTGCCTGTATGTGTTAGACAGTCTGTGTGTCAGCGAGGGTCTGCCTGTATGTGTTAGACAGTCTGTGTGTCCGCGAGGGTCTGCCTGTATGTGTTAGACAGTCTGTGTGTCAGCGAGGGTCTGCCTGTATGTGTTAGACAGTCTGTGTGTCAGCGAGGGTCTGCCTGTATATGTTAGACAGTCTGTGTGTCAGCGAGGGTCTGCCTGTATGTGTTAGACAGTCTGTGTGTCAGCGAGGGTCTGCCTGTATGTGTTAGACAGTCTGTGTGTCAGCGAGGGTCTGCCTGTATGTGTTAGACAGTCTGTGTGTCAGCGAGGGTCTGCCTGTATGTGTTAGACAGTCTGTGTGTCAGCGAGGGTCTGCCTGTATGTGTTAGACAGTCTGTGTGTCAGCGAGGGTCTGCCTGTATGTGTTAGACAGTCTGTGTGTCAGCGAGGGTCTGCCTGTATGTGTTAGACAGTCTGTGTGTCAGCGAGGGTCTGCCTGTATGTGTTAGACAGTCTGTGTGTCAGCGAGGGTCTGCCTGTATGTGTTAGACAGTCTGTGTGTCAGCGAGGGTCTGCCTGTATGAGTGTGATTACAAATGACAGTGATTATGTGATGTCTCTGTATAACTTTGTGTTTGCATGATGGCGACATGGCGGGTATGCGCGCATCTGGCTGAGGTAGATAAGCAGCCGTATACACAGACAGATGTAGTACTAGTAACATTCATTCTGTATCTGCGGGTGTAAATGTCTTGGTGAGATATGTTTTGGGGCTTGACTGAGGGGTAGAGGGTTTTCTGGGATGGGGCAACGCAGATACAGGCTGGTACAGTCAGGTCCAGAAATATTGGGACATCGACACAATTGTAACATCTTTGGCTCTATACACCACCACAATGGAGTTGGAATGAAACAAACACAATGTGCTTTAACTGCAGACTGTCAGCTTTAATTTGAGGGTATGTACATCCAACTCAGGTGAACGGTGTAGGACTTACAGCAGTTTGCAGATGTGCCTCCCACTTGTACACGAGAGCCAGCCTTATCACCCCTTGTGTTCATGCTGAGCTTCATGGGGCATCCATAATAAAGACCTTGGAGCCAAGATTAGCCGTCGCTGCCATCACATTTGATGAGAGTTAGTGAGAGAGTCACACGTGTGGGTGTTAGGGTTATCCAGTGGTTCTTCATGGACCTCGGTTGGTTGGACATCATAGACCATGTAGCTCTGAAACACCTGGGATGCAAATATTAACACAAGATGTCACCAACTCCCAACTGTTATCTTTGAGTTTTCTACATGTGTTCGATTCGGCAGGATCTGGGAAGGAACCCCATGAACTGACCCAAAAGACGTCTTCCACCTCTTCTTGCTTGACACGTCTACGCCTGTTGTAATCGTTACTGTAATCGCTTTCACGTATGATTAACACATTCTTCCTGGTTCGCCGACCTTATCTTCTGCTGATCGTTTCTTCTGAAGAATGGGGCACTTGAAGTCCATAGAATTTTTGGAAAGGTCACCTTCCTCCATTTGACGTTTCTTCGATAATAGAAATTTTCACAAGGCGCAGGTTTTCCTTTTTCAGCTCAGATGGGGGGGGGTCGCCATGGGTTTTTAAAACCGTCTCTTAAAATAAAAACATTTTGGAGGAACCCGGCTCATAAATCACGCTGGGAGAGGTCGCAAGCGATCGCGTTCGCCTTTCCATTCCACCGGGGTAACCGTTTGCTTTGTGTCGTTTACAGAGCGTACGTCGAGAAGAAACCAAGGCGGAGAGATGGTCCTCCTGAGACCACGCGGATAAACAACGCTTGGGTTTGGGTAAGTTTGGTAGAATACAGTTAATTTTTCACCTTTTTTTGTGACTAAATATAAAATAATACGTTTCGAGGATCTTTTTGCGCTTGCCAAGATATTATCAATTATTTGAATTGTGTAAGAGGGGAGAGTGTCGTCTACCTCTGCTGACGAACCACCAAGACCTTTTGCCCAAACTTTATATTTTCCTATGACATCTCCATTGTGCATTCATGTTGCTCACCCCTTCAGCCATTGGAACATCGCCCCGTGTTACTGCTTGCTTATGAACTGAGTTTTTTTTTATTCCATTACTCACTGAATCAATCACTTAGTTGATATGCCCCATCTTACTGTAAATCAGTGTGTTATTACTTGGTTATTCAATACTGTATAAAGTCATGTCAGCATGTTTGTTCCCTGTTGCATTGTTCTGGTTTGGTTACACCCTCTGTCAGGGTTGGTACCTGGGAGGCACCAGGATGGTAGGGGTATGAACCCAAGATGCAGTGTCCTGCACAGACAAGCAGGTGGGTAAGGGAGGATTATGATGGGGTATTTGCAGGAACCAGGAATCACAAGGCACAGAGGGGTATTGCAGAGCAGTGAGTAACAGCACCTCACTCTCACAGGGTATGAGCCGTAATGAACCAGTAAAGGTCTGGCTAGGGCGTGGTGCCTTTATTTCGTGTGTGTGTATCTGGTGTTTTAACTGTTACATTGCTGGTTGCAAGGCAGGAGCAGAACCTAAAGTTCACCACCAGGGGTTTCCAGGATGGTTGCAGCCAGGGATGCTGACACCCTCAGTGTCAGCTAGTCGGCAGTGGGAATGGATGATGCAGTGTTGAGTAAGCACACACTAGCATGTACAGCCTGTTGCATTAGGGTGTTCACCCATGGAACATTTATACGTTGAAAACTTTGGGCCACATGACAATCCTAGCGTTAAAACGCAAGCGCAAGGGAGGAAAAACTGTGCGCGCAGTTTTCCCCCTTGCGCCCACGTTTTAATGCTGGATTACAATGCAGGCGCAATGCTGCCTGCATTGTTTGCGGGTGTTAACCCCCGGGATGCTCGCGGCAGCACTGAGTGCAGCTGCGAGCATCCACTCGATGGAGTCCACAGGACTCCAATGAATTTCCCCCTGTCGGTCACATGACCAGCCGTATCTCGCCTCGCGAGATCCGGCTGGTCAGCGTAAGTGATACGCAGGGAGAGACTGGGGGGACTTTTTCCCCCAGTCTTTCCCTGCTCCCACCGGACGGAGGAGGTGAGCAGAGCCGTGGTCCTCGCCGCGGGACAGGAGGTGAGTATAGCATTTTTTTTTTGTTTAGGCTGCTGTTAACGGATTCTGCAGAAGAACACCAAGTCCAGGCTGTGGTTAACTTTTTGCTAACCGCAGCCGGACGTTAATCAGCGCTAGTAGATTGTATTATTAACGCAGATTAACACTTTGCGCTCCCCAGGTTAAGTATAGAGAGCGCAAAGTACAGTAACCTCGCGCTGAAAAGCGCAAGGTACCAAACGCTAACAGGTTACTTAACCCGTTTGCGTTTGGATTGTAATATGTGGTAAACACCGCAGCTAACGTTAATGCTCACACAAGTGAGCATTAATGTTACGGTCAAGAATGTTATGTGGCCCCTAATGTTTCGAATATTGTGCACAAAAATGCACATTTTTCATTATAAATAACGAGCCTGCCATCAAAGATACAGTCAGACTTTATGCTGTTCATCATGAACCAGATAAGGGACATCTAAATGTCAATGTAGGAGGTGAAAGAGGACCTCTTCACCCAACATTAGGGTGTGCCTGAGCACACCAGGCACACCTCCTCTGCACTCCTATGAAAACACACCGGATTGTGGCTGCCCCGTCGCACCCCCCCTCCATCATTGGCTCCACCTGATACCCGGGGCAGACCGCCCCCCCTTCCTAAGTATGCCCCTGTATTTAGATTTAGGGTTAGGATTAAATTTAGGGTTATGGTTATGCACCGTTATGTCGCTGCAGAGTCTGTTGGTGCTAAATAAAAACTGAAACTAACTAATGTGATTGTATCTTCTATCTGTAATTGCAAACTCAGGCTTTGGATGCTGACGCATAATCCCCTCAGGGCCACGGGTATCTCCGGAATCAATTCCTAGCATAAACATGAATGAGCAAAGCTGGTCTCTGCTCCAGAATACGCGTCTATCAGTTTCCTGCTTATAAATCGATTAACTTCATTAAGTTATCCTGTCTGTATTGTCAGACTCCATCAAATCTCAATAATTACGCACATAGAGAGCGCATTTAAGGTGCAGAACATCTGCTCCTCGGTGCGTCCGCCATGCGCATCCACTACTAGAAGGCAGATCGGTATCTCTGACACCACCTACCTGGGAGGATCTTCTGTTTAAAGCTGCCCTGTAAGGATACAATGCTTCAAAAACTGTTAAACGTAATAATGTAACAAATATCCAGTGTAAAATCCAGTGGTTTTACCTGGACACACTGAGCGCATCTCGACGCCCGGCGCCGCCTACAGGCGCTGCGCATTGCATCGCGCTCAATGTATCTCCGGCTTAAACATAATGTGATACATTGTTACTCCTTCTTGTCCTCCTTCACCCTGGCCTCCTCCTGAAGCTGCTTAATAAGTAGATGACCAGTGTTGACTCAGCTGTGGGGGCAGTTGGGGTCGAGTTCCAGCCGTAATTCCTGCAAATAATAGGAATCATAATAAAATCATTTCATGGATGTAAAGATTATAGACATTTTTTCTAGGGAAAAGGATCAAATCGCTTATTTCCCCCCAAAATATTCAATTAGGAAGTAATTGTGTTTGAAAAATAATGTATAGCAGCATTTTTTCATGATTACAGTTCACTAAGTTAGCAGAGTGTATACAAGTGTTTGTATGTCTATGTTGGCATGTGTCTGTGTATTTATGTGTTTTCATGAGTGTATATATGTATGTGTCTCCATGTTTGCAATGTTAGTTCTTTTTTCTGTCTCTGTGTACAAGAGATTTGCATTCGTTTCGGAAAAAAAAATCGGAATTTGGAACGAAATTTGATAATTTGTATTTCGGAAGTACTTCCGAATAACGAATCGATACCATACGAATTCGAAACGAAACGGTATATAACATTTATTTAGTTTTACACTGTGTCATCATCATAAAAGATGAATTTGGATAATTGATATCAACTATCAAATGGATATCAACAACTATCGAATGGATTCGAAATTTCAAATCAATAAGAAACGAAATTAGTTACGAAATTCCGAAAACAAAATTATTTAAAAATGTAACGAAATGAAACTAAACTAAACAAATTTTTTAGCATCCTTACTGTGTACGTGTGTGTGTGTGTATGTACATGCATCTGTGTTGGTGTGTGTGTGTGTGTGCAAGGATGTGTATGCGTGTGCGTCTACATACATGCATCTGTGTGTTGGATGTGTCTGTATTCGCATATTTCTTTTTTTCTGAATGAATATGTGCTTGTGTGTGTTAATGTGTCTGTGTTTCTACAGGTGCCGCTTTCTCTGTCTCTGCTCTGTTGGTGTATGTGCTTGTGTGTTTGCACCAGTGTCTCCTCTGTTTCTGTGTACATGTTTGCATGGTATGTGTGTATTTATCTGATGTTGATGATGTTCGTCCATCGTATTAGAAGAGAACCTTGACATCTGACAGGTTGTGGGTTGTTCACGGTGTGTCCTCAGATGTCTGGTAAGGCCTATACGAGCATGAAATGTTCTGCCGCATGTCAAGCAGACGTGTGTGGGTACCTTATGTGAGGTTAGTGTGTATATATATGCGTCTGTGTATCAGGATGTGTGTGTGTGTGGATTTAGTCTAGTTGTAACTGTATAATGTAAAACCTGGGACAGATATTTTGTTTGTAGTGGCTAAGCCAGCAGGATCTCATGGATCTCATCAGTGCCTCCATGATCTTTCCTGTGCATCGGCTGGTTTGGTAGCACTAGATGGAGTCAGGACTTCATTCTCACGGAACGTCCACAGTCAGAGTTTGGATCCACTCCATGATCTGTTAATGGACCCTTGAGTCCCTTGATGCTGTTATTTCCTGGTGGGGACGGGCGATGCGCTCATGTTTTAGATTATAGCTACTCGCAGACGCGCCGTCCAAAGGAAATAAAATCTCCTTAAGGCCCTGAAATGCAAATAATGCGATTACTCCTAATCATGGAATATACGGAGAGCCTAGACGGAAACGGAGCAGCTGGCGATGGCGAAAAAGTAATGATACAGCCCGTGAGGCATCCACAGCTCGCACGTGGAAGTAACTGAGAGCTGAAAGTATCTCTGCAGCCGCCATATTTATCTGAGCCAGAGACATACATGCATCTATTATTAATATTTCGTTATTTGTATTTCTCCAACATATTTTGCAGCGCGGTACAAGAAGTTACAAGAAGTCAGGGTAACACATAGTAATGCAGACAGGAGCTGGAGCGCACCCTGCTCCCTAACGAGCTGACATTATCATTATGCAAGATAATGCACCTGGGACGTAAAAACCCAAGGGCTGAATATAGAATATTTGATACAGTCCTAACCTCAACATCTGAGGAAAGGGATTTAGGGGTTATTATTTCAGAGGATCTAAGGGTAAGTAGTCAATGTAATAGAGCAGCAGGAAATGCTGGCAGAATGCTTGGAAATGCTGGCAGAATGCTTGGTTGTGTAGGGAGAGGTATTAGCAGTAGGAAAAGGGAAGTGCTCATGCCACTGTACAGAGCACTGGTGAGACCTCACTTGGAGTACTGTGTGCAGTACTGGAGACCGTATCTCCAGAAGGATATAGACATCTTAGAGAGAGTTCAGAGAAGGGCTACTAAAATGGTGTACGGCTTGAAGGAGAAAAGTTACCAGGAAAGGCTTAATGATCTTAACATGTATAGCTTGGAAAAAAGACGAGACGGAGGAGATATGATAGAAACATTTAAATACGTAAAGGGAATCCACAAGGTAGAGGAAGGGAGTATATTTAAAAGGAAACAAAATAGCAAAACAAGAGGACATAGTCTTAGATTAGAGGGGCAAAGGTTTAAAAGTAACATCAGGAAGCATTATTTTACTGAGAGGGTGGTGGATACATGGAACAGTCTTCCAGTAGAAGTGGTAGAGGCCAAAACAGTAATTGAATTTAAGCAAGCATGGGATAGGCATAAGGCTATCCTAAACAAAAGATAAATCCAGGTAAAGTATCCATGTAATTGGGCAACTAGATGGGCCGAAAGGCTCTTATCTGCCCACATTTTTCTATGTTTCTATGTCTTACAGAGTCACTGTCCCTTGTCTCCATATCTCTTTCTCCCTCCTTGTGTCTCCGAGAGATCTCATCTCCTAGGGCCGCCATCAGAGGGGTGACAGCCCGTGATATATTCATTTTATCTCTTGCTTACTCTCCTCTCTTGCTCTGTCTCCTCTCTTGTGTCCTTTCTCTTTCTCTCGGTCTTGTCCCTTTCTTTCTCTTGTCTCTTGCGATTTCTCCTCTCTCTCTCTCTCTTTACCACTCTCTCCTCTCTTGCTCTGCCTCCTCTCTTGTCTCCTTTCTCCCTGTCTTTTCTCTTTCTTTCTCTTGTCTCTTGCTTATTCTCACTCTCTCCTCTCTTGCTCTGTCTCCTCTCTTGTCTCCTTTCTCTCTCTTTGTCTCCGTCTCTTGTCTCTTGCTCTTTCCCTTCTCTCTCTCTCTCTCACTCTCTCCTCTTTTGCTCTTTCTCTATCTCTTGCTGTGTCTCCTTTCTTGTCTCTTTGTCTAGTCTCCTGTCTGTTTCTCTCTGTCTTGTCTCTTTCTTTCTCTTGTCTCTTGCGATTTCTCCTCTCTCTCTCTCTCTTTACCACTCTCTCCTCTCTTGCTCTGCCTCCTCTCTTGTCTCCTTTCTCCCTGTCTTTTCTCTTTCTTTCTCTTGTCTCTTGCTTATTCTCACTCTCTCCTCTCTTGCTCTGTCTCCTCTCTTGTCTCCTTTCTCTCTCTTTGTCTCCGTCTCTTGTCTCTTGCTCTTTCCCTTCTCTCTCTCTCTCTCACTCTCTCCTCTTTTGCTCTTTCTCTATCTCTTGCTGTGTCTCCTTTCTTGTCTCTTTGTCTAGTCTCCTGTCTGTTTCTCTCTGTCTTGTCTCTTTCTTTCTCTTGTCTCTTGCTCTTTCTCTTGTATCTTTGTCACTCTCTTGTCACTTTCTCTCCTCTCTTGCACTTTGTCTCTTCTCTCTCTCATCTCTTTGTCTCTGTCTTGGCTGAGCTCCTTCTCATTCTCTCTCTCTGTCTTCTTTCACGCTTTCTCCTTTTTCCTCTTACTCTTTCTTTCATCTTTTTGCTCTTTCTCATCTTGCGTTTCTTGCTCGTTATCTCTTGTGTTTCTTGCTCTCTCGCTCTCATTGCTTGCTCATTCCCCCCCCCTCGTCTCTTTCCCTTCCCTATTTCCCTGATACAGTTAAACTTTTGCTTTTATGGGTTTCTCATTTACCCATATATATTCACTATCTCTGTGAATCGATTCGTAATGACGTTTATTCGTTGTTCCAAATTGATTCATAATGACGTTTATTCATTTTTCCGAATCGATTCGTAATGACGTTTATTCATTGTTCCAAATCGATTCGTAATGACTTTTATTTATTGTTCCAAATTGATTCATAATGACGTTTATTTGTTGTTCCGAATCAATTTGTAATGACGTTTATTCATTGTTCTCGAATCAATTCGTAATAACGTTTATTCATTGTTCTCGAATCGATTCATAATGACGGGTGTTTGTTGTTCCGAATCGATTCATAATGATGTTTATTCGTTGTTCTGAATCGATTCATAATGATGTTTATTCGTTGTTCCAAATAGATTCATAATGATGTTTATTCATTGTTCCGAATCGATTCATAATGTTTATTCGTTGTTCCGAATCAATTCATAATGACGTTTATTCGTTGTTCCGAATCGATTCATAATGATGTTTATTCGTTGTTCCGAATCGATTCGTAATGACTATTCGTTGTTCCGAATCGATTCATAATGTTTATTCGTTGTTCCAAATCGATTCATAGTGATGTTTATTCGTTGTTCCAAATCGATTCATAATGTTTATTCGTTGTTCCGAATCGATTCATAATGATGTTTATTCGTTGTTCCAAATCGATTCGTAATGACGTTTATTCGTTGTCCCAAATCGATTTGTAATGAAATTTATTCATTGTCCCAAATCAATTTGTAATGAAATTTATTCATTGTCCCAAATCAATTTGTAATGAAATTTATTCATTGTCCCGAAACGATTCGTAATGACGTTTATTCATTGTCCCGAAACGATTCATAATGACGTTTATTCATTGTTCCAAATCAATTTGTAATGATGTTTATTTGTTGTTCCGAATCAATTCGTAATAACGTTTATTCGTTGTTCCGAATTGATTTGTAATTTCATAATGTCATTTATTTGTTTTTCCAAATCGATTCGTTATTTCAGATTTGCCGTTTATTCGTCATTCCGAATCGATTAAAAGTTTTGGAATGTGGTTTATTCGTTGTTCTGAATTTATTCTTCATTTCGGAATGTCGTTTATTCGTTGTTCTCAATTGATTCGTAAATCCGGAATGTCGTTTATTTATCAGTCTGAATCAATTCGTAATTTCAGACTGATGTTTATTCGTTAATCCCGAAACAATTCGTAATTTTGGGAACTCGATTAATCGTTTTTGCATTTAATTTTTTTATTTCGGTAGAGTGGCTCTTTGTATAGTTTCTTCGGTATTTCGGAGAGTGAATAAATGCCACTTTATTTCTTTGATTATATCTCTCTTTGTCATATCGTGCTGTTTTGATAACAAGGAAAATGTTGATTGCAAAAAGGAAAATCTGAAAACGCGGCGCTCACTGGATAAAAACCAAAGGATCTGAATCGATTCGGATCATTCCATGTGTCGTAACTGCGATTTGGATGGTACCACCTTCAAAAACAGGTTCCAAATCTATCACATCTATCACATCCAGTTAAATGAAACAAATTAATCCGAATCGAATCATTGTTTTCGTCACCATTATTTCAGATTTGTTGAAATTCGTTCCTATTGCAATTCGGATGCGCCCGAAATTCCAAATCACTAAAAAGTCATCTGAAATACGATTCGTAATGCACATCTCTAATGAACATGTGGCTCGCAGGCCCTACACGCTAGTGACCCAGGGGGCAATTGTCCCCCCTTGCCAGCCCTCCCCTGGCTTCACTCGCTTTCTCCCTGTCTCTCTCCCCTGTGCCGGATCCTGAATCCCATTATCACAGACTGATTAAATCGATGAGGCAATGATCCCGAACTGATGATCCTGCCTTCCTTGCCATTATCTCCGTGTCCGGCAGCTGCCGGCTTATCCCATATTAGCTTTGCCCTCTCTTTGCTGTCATTCTCTCCATCCTCCTCCTCCCTGGACAAGTTCTCCTTTTCACATTCACTGCCTGAGGACCAGAAATGGTCTCCTGGGTCACCAACTCCGGCCAGCATAGAATGGCTTCATATGCGCCTGTTTTATTGTGCACGTCCTGTTTCATGGATTTGGGAGACTTTGCTCTGAGATTGTTTGCGGGTGTCAGATCTAGCGTGTCCGCCGGACTGTGAGAGGAGGAAATCGACAAATAGAAGGTATTTATCAGCCGTCAGAGAGGGATTATTTCCCTCAATACTGAATATCACAAATAATCTCCCGAATTTTTTCAATTATTGAGTTAAGATTTCCTCATCCTTCCTCACTGAGACCCTGAGAATCTTCCCATTCACCACGAGACCCCCAGAATCTGTCCATTGACCACAAATCTGCCAGAAACTGTCCATTGACAGAGAGACCCTGAGATTCTGCCCATTCGCTGTGAGCCCAGAATTTACCCATTCAAGCTGAGACTCTGATTTTCTGCTCATTCACTGTGAGACCCAGAGAATATACCCATTCACCTGACGTTTACCCTGACCGGCCCATTCACCATGAGGATCTTCCCATCCTCCACGAGACTCTACAAATCTGTCCATTTACACCGAGACCCTGAGAATTTTCCCATTCAATTAAGATTGTAATACGATGCGCGTACCAGCGCACAAACGCATTTGCGCTCACAATGTTAAGTATGGGATGCGCGCACGAACTTGCGCTCGCGCAGGCTTCACACAGGGTCACTCGCGTTAGACATTAACGTGCATTTTGTGCGCGAACGTCGTAATACGACGTTCAGCGCGAAGGGTTTTGTCCCTCGCGTTAATACGTTTTTGCGCACGCACAAAATTGTGCGCGAAAGAATGTAATAGTGCCCTACATGTTGACGGAATTGTTACTAAAAAGGGGCATCACACATCCCTTTCACTTTCTGTATCCACTTCCCGATTGTCTGCAGAAGAAAGACAGAGACCAGATCCTCAATTTGAAGCTACGAAACAAGAATATAGAAGTTTCAACCTAGACCGGATTTATCATTAAGCAGCAAAATAAAGGTTTGACCAAAACTAGAAATTTTTTGAGATATTAAGTTTCTATTGTGGAATTTGTTTGCAAGTTATTTCTCACTCCCTTTATTGGACGACTGTTCCTAATCACCCATATTGAATGTGAGTGGGTGAAATTCAGAAAGGTCTCGAAAGAGGCAGACTGAGCACGTGCAACGTGTCCTCAGACAGGACAGACCTGAAAGAGCGTCCGCAACATCTAACTCACTCTTCTTCTGCTGCTGCTGTAATACGGATAAGCAAGTTTGTAGCTGGGGACCTTTTCTCATCAATGGAAACTCCTCCAGAGGCCAAATGGGGCAAAAAACCCACACCCTCAAAATAAATGCTTGAATAAAAATGTTTGAGTTTGGATACTAGTTATTTTTATTTACTTTTAATATATAAAATTAAATATAAATTGAACAGTGTCTTAGAAAATACTACTGAGTTTGTTCCCCAACTCTGAGGTATGGCAGTATGATGAAGCAGCAGCAGTAGCAGAGTGTGTTAGACGTTGTGGACGCCCTTTCAGGTCTGCCCTGTCTGGGAACAGTTTGCACATGCTCAGTCTGCCGCTTTGAAGACCTTTCTGAAATCACCCATTCACATTCAATATGGACGATTAGACACAGACGTCCAATGAAGCAGCAGAGCGGTCTATGACCCTCATTGGCTAAAAGAGACGAAATGATAATGACTTGTGTGAGATCACAGGGGTTACATGTAGGAGCCAGTTGACCCGACTGAGTGAGATAAGTGCAGTAAGTCAACTAACCTCAATAGGCAGTTTAAGGAATGAATATTCATAGGTGGATAGAGGTGTTAGTTGTTAGTGGAGTTGCTGTGTATGGGCCTGCATTGGGCTGTTGGATAAAAAGAGCTGCCCTGGCATCCTGTATCACATGAAGTGGTCCTGTGTGACGAGCTAATTGACCTATTCCCCTTTCCATGGGCAATGGAACCTTGGCATCAAAAAGGAATCGATTCCGCTGAATCTATGGAACCTCATGACATGACGTGGTCCCCCATTCATATGGAATTACTCTGCTGCCGCTCGATGCATTGGGTACAAATGCAGAGAGTCCAGTTGCTCCACATCTGCTGTGTAAAAGGGGAAGTGTCGCATGTGATGCCATCGTGCAACACTGTGTCACTTACATAAAGCCAGAGCAGGAATTCATTCGCGAAAAGCAGAACGGCGAGACAGAGCCAGGGCGGACCTCGCGAACGCTCCTATTATCAGTATCGTAAGGTAATGTGTAGATACTCAGAAAAATGTGTGTGGGGGAGGGGGTTACTGATATTATACTTCAAAGGGAAATTTCTTCTAAAGACGTATTTAGCATTTTGGAATTTGTGTTGTGTGGAATTTTTCCAATTGTTTCATTGTAATTAATTTAAAAATATCTATCTGTATGTCTGTCTGTCTGTCTCCGTATCTACCGTGTTTCCCCCAAAATAAGACACTGTCTTATATTTTTTTGGCCCCCGAAAAACACACTAGGTCTTATTTTCGGGGTAGGTCTTATTTTTTATGTTGGTGGGGGGTCTTTTGACGGTGTAAATCTGGTATCACTCCACCTGTGACAGGAGCTGGCGTTAGAGGAAGCATGGGCAGACGTTCTTTGAGCAGAAGGAATGCACTGAGTGTGTCTGTGTGACCACACTTCCCTGCGCCCGTTGCAGCTTTGTGAAGGCTGGAGGGGGTGGGACACATGGTGCAGTGTGCGCACGAATTGCGTGGACTACCACCAGACGTGATTTCAGCCTCCCCATCAAACAGCTACGATGGACACAGACGGGGCTTCAAAGCATGATCCTCCCTAGGAGGATCGCATTTTTTAGCGCTGAGCGCACAAACTGCGCTCAGCATGGTGGCCACACTGGCATCAGAGTGGAAGGAACGTCCAGTCTCACGGATGTTCCTTCTGCTTAAAGAACACTCGTATGACCACAGCTTTATGTGGCTCTGCTCCCTCCGCTGCTGCCTCGCTTCCTCTGGTTATCACGGATTCTCTACCGCGACTCTTCAAGTTGCCCTACAACTAGGTCTTATTTTCAGGGAAACAGGGTATCTATCTATCTATCTATCTATCTCTGTATCTATCTATCTATCTATCTATCTATCTATCTATCTCTGTATCTATCTATCTATCTCTGTATCTATCTATCTATCTCTGTATCTATCTATCTATCTATCTATCTATCTATCTATCTATCTCTGTATCTATCTATCTATCTATCTATCTCTGTATCTATCTATCTATCTATCTATCTCTGTATCTATCTATCTATCTATCTCTGTATCTATCTATCTATCTATCTCTGTATCTGTCTATCTATCTCTGTATCTATCTATCTATCTCTGTATCTATCTATCTATCTCTGTATCTGTCTATCTATCTCTGTATCTATCTATCTATCTCTGTATCTATCTATCTCTGTATCTATCTATCTATCTCTGTATCTATCTATCTATCTCTGTATCTATCTATCTCTGTATCTGTCTATCTATCTCTGTATCTATCTATCTATCTCTGTATCTATCTATCTCTGTATCTATCTATCTATCTCTGTATCTGTCTATCTATCTCTGTATCTGTCTATCTATCTCTGTATCTATCTATCTATCTATCTATTTATCTATCTCTGTATCTATCTATCTATCTATCTATCTCTGTATCTTTCTATCTATCTCTGTATCTTTCTATCTATCTCTGTATCTATCTATCTATCTCTGTATCTATCTATCTATCTATCTCTGTATATATCTATCTATCTATCTCTGTATCTATCTATCTATCTATCTCTGTATCTGTCTATCTCTGTATCTGTCTATCTATCTCTGTATCTATCTATCTATCTATCTATTTATCTATCTCTGTATCTATCTATCTATCTATCTCTGTATCTTTCTATCTATCTCTGTATCTATCTATCTATCTCTGTATCTATCTATCTATCTATCTATCTATCTCTGTATATATCTATCTATCTATCTCTGTATCTATCTATCTATCTATCTATCTATCTATCTATCTATCTCTGTATATATCTATCTATCTATCTCTGTATCTATCTATCTATCTATCTCTGTATCTGTCTATCTATCTCTGTATCTATCTATCTATCTCTGTATCTATCTATGTATCTATCTCTCTATCTCTGTATCTATCTATCTCTGTATCTATCTATCTCTGTATCTATCTATCTCTGTATCGATCTATCTATCTATCTCTGTATCATAGAAACATAGAAAAATGTCGGCCGATAAGAACCTTTCGGCCCATCTAGTCTGCCCAATTACATGGATACTTTACCTGGATTTATCTTTTGTTTAGGATAGCCTTATGCCTATCCCATGCTTGCTTAAATTCAATTACTGTTTTGGCCTCTACCACTTCAACTGGAAGGCTGTTCCATGTATCCACCACCCACTCAGTAAAATAATGCTTCCTGATGTTACTTTTAAACCTTTGCCCCTCTAATCTAAGACTATGTCCTCTTGTTTTGCTACTTTGTTTCCTTTTAAATATACTCCCTTCCTCTACCTTGTGGATTCCCTTTACGTATTTAAATGTTTCTGTCATATCTCCTCTGTCTCGTCTTTTTTCCAAGCTGTACATGTTAAGATCATTAACCCTTTCCTGGTAACTTTTCTCCTTCAAGCCGTACACCATTTTAGTAGCCCTTCTCTGAACTCTCTCTAAGATGTCTATATCCTTCTGGAGATACGGTCTCCAGTACTGCACACAGTACTCCAAGTGAGGTCTCACCAGTGCTCTGTACAGTGGCATGAGCACTTCCCTTTTCCTACTGCTAATACCTCTCCCTACACAACCAAGCATTCTGCCAGCATTTCCTGCTGCTCTATTACATTGACATAGATCGATCTATATATCTATCTCTGTATCGATCTATCTCTGTATCGATCTCTCTATCGATCTATCTCTGTATCTATCTATCTCTGTATCTATCTCTGTATCTATCTATCTCTGTATCTATCTCTGTATCTATCTATCTATCTCTGTATCTATCTCTGTATCTATCTATCTCTGTATCTATCTCTGTATCTATCTATATATATCTCTATATCTATCTCTGTATCTATCTCTCTATCTATCTCTGTATCTATCTATATCTGTATCTCTGTATCTATCTATATATCTCTGTATCTATATATCTATTTATCTCTGTATCTATCTATATATCTCTGTATCTCTGTATCTATATATCTATCTCTGTATCTATCTATCTCTGTATCTATCTATCTATCTCTGTATCTATCTATCTATCTCTGTATCTATCTCTGTATTTATCTATATATATCTCTATATCTATCTCTGTATCTATCTCTCTATCTATCTCTGTATCTATCTATATCTGTATCTCTGTATCTATCTATATATCTCTGTATCTATATATCTATCTATCTCTGTATCTATCTATATATCTCTGTATCTCTGTATCTATATATCTATCTCTGTATCTATCTATCTCTGTATCTATCTATATATCTCTGTATCTATCTATATATCTCTGTATCTATCTCTCTATCTCTGTATCTATATATCTATATATCTCTGTATCTATATATCTATCTCTGTATCTATCTATCTCTGTATCTATCTATATATCTCTGTATCTATATATCTATCTATCTCTGTATCTATCTATCTATCTATCTCTGTATCTATCTATATATCTCTGTATCTATCTATATATCTATCTCTGTATCTATCTATATATCTCTACATCTATCTATCCCATATCTATCTATATATATCCCATATCTATCCCTGTATCTATCTATCTCTGTATCTATTTATCTCTGTATATATCTATCCCATATCTATCTCTGTATCTATCTCCGTATCTCTCTATATCTCTGTATCTATTTCTATCTCTCTATATCTCTGTATCTATCTCCGTATCTATCTGTATCTATCTCAGATAGATACAGAGATAGATACAGATAGATATGGATAGCTAGGTAGATAGAGCTAGATACAAAAGATAGAGAGAGAGATGGATATAGATACAGAGATAGATCGATAAATACAGAGATAAATAGTTGGATAGATGGATAGATAGATAGTTAGATACAATCTATCCATAACTATTTATCTCTGTATATCCATATCTATCGCTGTATCTATCTGTATAGCTATCCATATCTATCTATCTCTGCATGTATCTATCTCTGTATCTATCTATGTGTCTCTATCTCTGTGTATCTATATATCTATCTATCTGTATCGATATAGCTATCCATCTGTATCTATCTATCTCTGTATCAATGACATTTCGGCGCTCTCTCGTTCCCCGCACTTCCCTGCACTTCGGGGAATCAAAGTTCCCCATCCTGCGGTGATTTCAGCATTCACCGCAGGGTTTCTAGAATGCAGGGAATACCCGCCATAAACCCGCTGCAATCCCACCGAAAACCCGCTGGAACTTCCGCAAAAAACATACTGAACATGTCGTAAAAAGCCAACGAGCCGATCACAGCGCAGACCAACCACTGGAAAAAGCCAACTAGCAGACGAACGGGGTAAAAAAAAAGAAAGCCAAGCAATACGATCCTGAAAAATCCTGAAAAATGCCTAAAAGATTTGAAAAAAAATCAATAAATAAAGAGGGCTCTATTATAATCCTAACGTTAAAACGCGGGCGCAAGGGAGGAAAAACTGCGCCCGCTTTTTAACGCTGGATTACAATGAAGGCGCAAACAATACTGCCTGCATTGTTTCGGCCCGTTAAAAATGCTGGATGCTCGCGGCAGCGCTGAGCGCAGCCACGAGCATCCACTTGCTGGAGTCCATAGGACTCCATTGAGTTCCCCCCTTCCGGTCACATGACCAGCCGGATCTCGCCTCGTGAGATCCGGCCGGTCAGCGTAGTGATCCGCAGGGAGAGACTGGGGGGACTTTTTCCCCCAGTCTTTCCCTGCTCCCGCCGGCCAGAGGAGGCGATCGGAGCTGCGGTCCTCGCCGCGGGACAGAGGGTGAGTATTAGATGCTTTTTTTTTTTTTTGAGGCTGTGTTAACGGATTCTGCAGAAGCGGAATCCGTTAACACCAAGTCCTGGCTCTGGTTAACTTTTCGTTGACCAGAGCCGGACGTTAATCAGCGCTGGGACATTGTAATCCAGCGCTGATTAACACTTTGCGCTCCCCATGTTAAGTACAGGGAGCGCAAAGTACAGTAACCTCGCGGTGAAAAGCGCAAGATACCAAACGCAAATGGGTTTTTTAACCCGTTTGCATTTGGATTGTAATATGCGGTAAATACCGCGGCAAACGTTAATGCTCACGCATGTCAGTGTTACCGTTTGCGTGAAGAATGGAATAGAGCCCAGAGACTTTTTGCTGCAAATTAAAATAATAAACGGTTTATTAGATGTTGGATAAAAACAGGAATATTTTCAACATTGAAATCTATGGGATTCGCCTGATTAAACCTGCCAAATGAAAACACCGAACAGCAGGGCATTTCAGCAACTTTTCACTGCTGTTCGGTGTCTGTGAATAGATTATCCATTGCTTCTCTATGGGGGATTTCACTGCCGCCGAAGAGGCACCGTATTTCGCTGGCAATTATCAATATTTGGCAAATGGCCACGAAATGTCACCATACGGGGAAAAATTCACTGTTCGGTGCAATTTCGGGGCTCTCTCTGAATAACCCTGTATGTCTGTGACTGGATGGAAAGCCCGTGTAATAAGTGCAGTTTTAGTTCGCCGTTATGAATATTACCGCTTTCTTTGTTTTTTATTGATTCTTTTCCTCCCTGCGTTCCTTTAGTGAAAAGAAATAGATTTTATCGTGTTAATTTTTTTGTGTATACGCTTTTTATATAATATTTTCATTTTACGCCGTTTTCCGGTGACATCTGCCCTCGCTGTGGGTGTTTTGCCGTAGTCAGGTGCTGTTGCATAACTTTATGTAGAATTTTATTGTTTTTTTCTCTAGTCCAGGCTGTGGGTTTTGCTTCAGTTTCCTCATTTCTTGCTCTATGGGGGGGGGGGTTCCCAGGTGTCAGTGCGGCGCGCGTTGCATGACGCTGTGGTATTTGCGGCGAGCGTCTGTGTCTTGAACTAAACGGCTTCCAGTTTTAAACCGCAGCTTTACTCCACGAACAATAAAAAGAGGAAACGATAGAGAAAGGGAAACGGTCACAGAATCGTCTGTGTTTTGTGTCACCTGTGGAATTCTGAAACCCTAACGTTTATACTATTTGTTCTATGTTACCTTGTAGGATTCTTATTCCGCGTCGGCCAGTAATACGGAGCCAACGAGGTGAAAAATCAGTGCGGGTCAATATCCCACTGTTCCTTGTTACCCACTTTATTACAAGCGCCGCTATACAAGAGGAGGGAGCGGCTAATCGATGCCGGCAGCAATGCCATATGTCACCCTCATATTGTCTTCTGGAATCCATGACTTTCCATGGACACAAGCGCAACCCTGAGTGAGCTCGCATAAATCTGCCGAGGGACACTGAGACCTCTTAAACAGTATACAGTGTATATAATGTTACTGGTAGAGTGTAAAGTCCAGATAAACCTAGGATTACCCGGGTAAAACTGACATTACCCAGGCAGCTTCGGATGAGAAATCAAACTCTGGGCTTTACCCGGGTAATCCTACGTTTATACGGATGTCCATCTAGCTTCATCCGGGTAAACCCAGATCTACCCAAACGCTGTTGGGTGCTGGGTATTCTGAGATTTTGGAGTGCCATACAGTGGACCTATAACCTAGGATCACCAATATCCATGACCAACCATAACCTCAAACCTAACTCTAAACCTGACCGTAACCTAACTTTAACCCTAACACTTACCCGAACCTTAACCCTAACTCTAACCCTTAACAACCCTAACCCTACACCCAACCTTAATCCGGACACTAACCCTAACCATACCTTTACTGTAACCCAAGCCAAACCAACCCTAAACCTAACCTTAACCCTGACACTAACCCGAACCTTAACCCTAACTCTAACCAACCCTAACCCTACACCCGACCCTAAGCCTAACCTTAATCCGGACACTAAACCTAACCATACCCTTACTGTAACCCAAGCCAAACCAACCCTAAACCTAACCTTAACCCTGACACTAACCCGAACCTTAACCCTAACTCTAACCAACCCTAACCCTACACCCAACCCTAAGCCTAACCTTAATCCGGACACTAACCCTAACCATACCCTAACTGTAACCCAAACTAAACCAACCTTAACCCTGACACTAACCCGAACCTTAACTCTAACCCTACACCCAACCCTAAACCTAACCTTAATCCTGACACTAACCCTAACCATACATTAACTGTAACCCAAACCAAACCAACACTACAACCAACCCTAATCCTGACACTAACCCTAACCAACCCTAAACCTAATCTTAACCCTGACTCTAACCCTAAACCCGAACATAAGCCTAATATTAGCCCATACCCTAACCAACCCTAACCCTAAACCCAACCCAAAACCTAACCCTGGCCCTAACCAATCCTAGTCCTAAACCCAATCCTTAACCTAACCTTAACATGACACTAACCTTAACCCTGACCCTAACTCTAATCCAAACCAAACCAACCCTAAAACTAACCTTAACCCCGACACTAACCTTAACTCAGACTCTAACTCTAACCCAAACCAACCCTAAACCTAACCTTAACCCTGACCCTAACTCTAATCCAAACCAAACCAACCCTAAAACTAACCTTAACCCCGACACTAACCTTAACTCAGACCCTAATTCTAATCCAAACCAAACCAACCCTAAAACTAACCTTAACCCCGACACTAACCTTAACTCAGACTCTAACTCTAACCCAAACCAACCCTAAACCTAACCTTAACCCTGACACTAACCCTAACCATGCCCTAACTCTAACCCAAACCAACCCTAAGCCTAACCTTAACCCTGACACTAACCCTAACCAACCTTAACCCTAAACCCAACCCTACAACTAATCCCTAACCCTAATCAATCCTAGCCCTGAACCCAACCCTAAACCAAACCTTAACCCTGACACTAACCTTAACCCTGACCCTAACTCTAACCCTATACAACTCTTATTCAGTTACGGTTACAAGTTTTTATAAGGCACTAACAAGTTCGTAGTGCTCTTCAATGGGTGAGACAGAATAACAAATATACATACAAGTTAGACACACAAAACAGTAGGAGAGAGGACCCAGCTCGAGAACTTAAATTCTAAGCGCTCCAAACCTTACCCTAACTCTGACATTATAAATCACTCTTACCCAAGGAGGGGAGGGTGATTAGTCTGCAGATTACCCAGGTAAATCCAGTTATTTAGTTTCATTCCAGGCTTTACTCAAAGCTGTCTGAGTAATGTCAGGTTTACCTGCACCATGAACTTTACCATTAACATATATATACAGTCAGGTCCAGAAATATTGGGACTTGGACACAATTGTAACATCTTTGGCTCTATACACCACCACAATGGAGTTGGAATGAAACAAACACGATGTGCATTAACTGCAGACTGTCAGCTTTAATTTGAGGGTATGTACAGCCAACTCAGGTGAACGGTGTAGGACTTACAGCAGTTTGCAGATGTGTCTCCCACTTGTTAAGGGACCAAAAGTAATGGGACAGAATAATAATCATAAATCAAACTTTCCCTTCTTAATACTTGGTTGCAAATCCTTTGCAGTCAATCACAGCCTGAAGTCTGGAACGCATAGACATCACCAGACGCTGGGTTTCATCCCTGGTGATGCTCTGCCAGGCCTCTACTGCAACTGTCTTCAGTTCCTGCTTGTTCTTGGGGCATTTTCCATTCAGTTTTGCCTTCAGCAAGTGAAATGCATGCTCAATGGGATTCAGGTCAGGTGATTGACTTGGCCATTGCATAACATTCCACTTCTGTCCCTTCAAAAACTCTTTGGTTGCTTTTGCAGTATGCTTTGGGTCATTGTCCATCTGCACTGTGAAGCGCCGTCCAATGAGTTCTGCAGCATTTGGCTGAATGTGAGCAGATAATATTGCCCGAAACACTTCAGAATTCATCCTGCTGCTTTTGTCAGCAGTCACATCATCAATAAATACAAGAGAACCAGTTCCATTGGCAGCCATACATGCCCACGCCATGACACTACCACCACCATGCTTCACTGATGAGGTGGTATGTTTAGGATCATGAGCAGTTCCTTTCCTTCTCCATACTCTTCTCTTCCCATCACTCTGGTACAAGTTGATCTTGGTCTCATCTGTCCATAGGATCTTGTTCCAGAACTGTGAAGGCTTTGTTAGGTGTTGTTTGGCAAACTCTAATCTGGCCTTCCTGTTTTTGAGGCTCACCAATGGTTTACATCTTGTGGTGAACCCTCTGTATTCACTCTGGTGAAGTCTTCTCTTGATTGTTGACTTTGACACACATACACCTACCTCCTGGAGAGTGTTCTTGATCTGGCCAACTGTTGTGAAGGGTGTTTTCTTCACCAGGGAAAGAATTCTTCGGTCATCCACCACAGTTGTTTTCCGTGGTCTCCCGGGTCTTTTGGTGTTGCTGAGCTCCCTGGTGCGTTCCTTCTTTTTGAGAATGTTCCAAACAGTTGTTTTGGCCACACCTAATGTTCTTGCTATCTCTCTGATGGGTTTGTTTTGTTTCTTCAGCCTAATGATGGCTTGCTTCACTGATAGTGACAGCTCTTTGGAACTCATCTTGAGAGTTGACAGCAACAGATTCCAAATGCAAATAGCACACTTGAAATGAACTCTGGGCCTTTTATCTGCACATTGTAATTGGGGTAATGAGGGAATATCACACACCTGGCCATGGAACAGCTGAGAAGCCAATTGTCCCATTACCTTTGGTCCCTTAACAAGTGGGAGGCACATCTGCAAACTGCTGTAAGTCCTACACCGTTCACCTGAGTTGGATGTACATACCCTCAAATTAAAGCTGACAGTCTGCAGTTAAAGCACATTGTGTTTGTTTCATTCCAACTCCATTGTGGTGGTGTATAGAGCCAAAGATGTTAGAATTGTGTTGATGTCCCAATATTTCTGGACCTGACTGTATATAGTTAATAAGCCTTCCCTGCAGAATCCCCCTTCATATTTCCTGTAAGAGAGAGGGAGCAGTATAAATATAAAATGTAAAACACAAACCACAGTAGCTGTGGGACACATTGTGCATTTACTGCATGGCGCGCAGTGTCTCCAGGAGGGCACAGAGGCACCGCAATACATTCCTATCTCTTTGTAAAGTGGAATTCCAAGTGAATATATTACTACCCTCACATAAATTATGAATTCTGTTCAGTCATTATGTGCTGTGCTCTGCTGCTCGCTTCCCCGTTCAGTTGGCACCTTGTCTGTTTATGTTAGTGCTACCCGTGCCAAGTTCTCACCGTAGAGTTCTGTGATAAAGGAAGGCAGCGTGATGGACGCAGGTAACGATCAAATATATCAAACACATAAAAGCGTCAGGATGTGCAATCGCTGTGCAAGGGAGGAAGACAGGGAGATTAGATATCACCGGCGCAGGGGGCGCAGGGCCAGATTAAGATCTTTATGAGCTGGTGCTGAAGATTTTACAGGGCTTATTTTTGGAATTGTGTGGCATGAAAACAGTTTGTATTCAATATAACCAGGCAGATAGGAACATACAGCTAGCCGATCGGTATACAGTGGCAAGAAAAAGTATGTGAACCCTTTGGGATTACGTGGAGTTTTGCATGAATTGGTCATAAAATGTGCTCTGATCTTCATCTAAGTCACAACAATTTGAAAAACACAGTCTGCTTAAAATAATACAACACAAACATTATATGTTTTCATGTGTTTATTGAACAGAACATGTAAACATTCACAGTGCAGGGTGGGAAAAGTATGTGAACCTCTAGTCTAATGACTTCTCCAAGAGCTAATTGGAGCCAGGAGTGAGCTAACCTTGAGTCCAATCAGTGTGATATTATTGGATGTGTTACTGAAAGCTGTCCTGCCCTTTAAAAACACACACCAGTTTTGGGTTTACTGGTTTCAAGAAGCACTGCCTGATGTGAACCATGCCTCGCAGAAAAGAGCTCTCAGAAGACCTACGATCAAGAATTGTTGACTTGCATGAAGCTGGAACGGGTTACAAAAGTATCTCCAAAAGCCTTGATGTTCATGTGTCCACGGTAAGACAGACTGTCTACAAATGGAGAAAGTTCAGCACTGTTGCTACTCTCCCTGGGCATGGTCGTCCTGTAAAGATGACTGCAAGAGCACAGCGCAGAATGCTTAATGAGGTAAAGAAGAATCCTAGAGTGTCAGCTAAAGACTTACAGAAATCTCTGGCACATGCTAACATTTTTGTTGACACATCTACAATAAGGAAAACATTAAACAAGAATGGAGTACATGGGAGGACACCACGGAGGAAGCTATTGCTGTCCAAAAAGAATATTGCAGCACGTTTGAAGTTTGCAAAAGAGCACCTGAATGTTCCACAGCACTACAGGCAAAATATTCTGTGGACAGATGAAACCAAAATTGAGTTGTTTGGAAAAAACACACAACACTATGTGTGGAGAAAAAAAGGCACAGCACACCAAAATCAAAACCTCATCCCCACTGTAAAACATGGCGGAGGGAACATCATGGTTTGAGGCTGCTTTGCTGCCTCAGGGTCTGGATGGATTGTTGTCATGATGAAAAATGAATTCCAGAGTTTATCAAGACATTTTGCAGGAAAACGTAAGACCATCTGTCTGCCAACTGAAGCTCCGCAGAGGATGGGTGATGCAACAGGACAATGACCCAAAGCATACAAGTAATTCAACAAAAGAATGGCTTCAACAAAACAAAATACGCCTTCTGGAGTGGCCCAGTCAGAGTCCTGACCTCAACCCGATTGAAATGCTGTGGCATGACCTTAAGAGAGCGATTCACACCAGACATCCCAAGAATATTGCTACACTGAAACAGTTTTGTGAAGAGTAGTCCAAAATTACTCCAGATCGTTGTGCAGGTCTGATCTGCAACTACAGGAAACGTTTGGTTGAGGTTATTGCTGCCAAAGGAGGGTCAACCAGTTATTAAGTCCAAAGGTTCACACACTTTTTCCACCCTGCACTGTGAATGTTTAGGTCTTGGGACCTTCCGGCGGCTGCAACCGGAGCCTGGTGCCCGGCTTGCCCCCCCTGGGATGCCCCGGCCTGGTGTCATTTCCCCCCAAGGCCATCTCCCACGGTCTTTTGACCATTTGGGAATCAGCCTGGGTCGGCACTGTTTAGGCCTTTTGCCATTTTTCTAACCCCACCCTTTCCTTTTTTGTTGTTTTCGAGTATACTCAAATGTCGAGTTCTTATACATGAAGTCCCTGTTCTGTGCTTTTATGGACGACGCATATTGGCCATGATTGGCCGTTTGCTCTCTTTCTAGAAGAAGACTTGTTCTGGTCCCGCGTGACCGTTAAGACTTGCGAGGCCATTTCTGTTTGTTTGCTCGTCTTGCTGACTATCTTTCCTATTAAAAAAATCTTAAAATACATTAAAAAAAAATCACATTTACTGTATTTAGATCACATAACATAACGGTGTCGCTGTGTAACCGTCTGCTCTGCTTCTAATTCCTGCTTCAAGTCCTCGCTCTTCTATGGAGTGGAAACAATTGCCTTGACATGATCGGTTGGTTCCGTCCACTTGGAAAGTCCAGGGCTTGAATTGCAAACCACATACACCCTTTCATGGCCATGATAGAAAGGTGTCAGCACACACGTGACACGCACCCAGGGCCGGTGCTAGACTATTTTGCGCCTGAGGCAAGACCAGCTACCTGCACCCCCCCCAAAAAAAATTGTTAACTGTTGAAATGCCACACTGTCTGACAACACGGCACTGCACTAATATATATATATATATATATTAAAGTTTATCATTGCAGAAGCCATTTGCACATCCCAGCAATTCAGAAAACTGCTTGCAGAGTTCATGTGCTACATTCTCCATATGCAGCAAGGAACTCTGGGTAAGATATGCAAATGAAGTCTACAGATTCTCACTGTTTTTGCATCTTTATATAGACATCTGCATATGCCACAAAATCATCCCAAACGGAATAACCCCCATCTGTCCAAAATAACAAACACACCCCCCAATCAAACACACCCTAACCTACACACACTGTGCAGGGGGGGCAGACACACACACTGCGCGGGGAGTCACACAGTTAGTCGGTCGGTGCCCGCCTTACCCATCTGCTGGTCAGGCCGGGGATCGGTCGCTCCAGGGCTCATGCTGCTCGGTGACTGGTCACAGTGCCTCTTTCTTTCTTTTTTCCTATGCGCCTCTTCCTTTCTTTCCTATGCGCCTCTTTCTTTCTTTCCTATGTGCCTCTTTCCTATGCGCCTCTTTCTTTCTTATGTGCCTCTTTCTTTCTTTCCTATGTGCCTCTTTCCTATGTGCCTCTTTCCTATGTGCCTCTTTCTTTCTTTCCTATGTGCCTCTTTCTTTCTTTCCTATGCGCCTCTTTCTTTCTTTCTTATGCGCCTCTTTCTTTCTTTCCTATGCTCCTCTTTCTTTCCTATGCGCCTTTCTTTCCTATGTGCCTCTTTCTTTCTTTCCTATGTGCCTCTTTCCTATGCGCCTCTTTCTTTCTTTCCTATGTGCCTCTTTCTTTCTTTCCTATGCGCCTCTTTCTTTCTTTCCTATGCGCCTTTCTTTCCTATGTGCCTCTTTCCTATGCGCCTCTTTCTTTCTTTCCTATGTGCCTCTTTCTTTCTTTCCTATGTGCCTCTTTCTTTCTTTCCTATGCGCCTCTTTCTTTCTTTCCTATGTGCCTCTTTCTTTCTTTCCTATGTGCCTCTTTCTTTCTTTCCTATGCGCCTCTTTCTTTCTTTCCTATGTGCCTCTTTCTTTCTTTCCTATGCGCCTCTTTCTTTCTTTCTTATGCGCCTCTTTCTTTCTTTCCTATGCGCCTCTTTCTTTCTTTCCTATGCGCCTCTTTCTTTCTTTCCTATGCGCCTTTCTTTCCTATGTGCCTCTTTCCTATGCGCCTCTTTCTTTCTTTCCTATGCGCCTCTTTCTTTCCTATGCGCCTCTTTCTTTCCTATGCGCCTCTTTCTTTCTTTCCTATGTGCCTCTTCCTATGCGCCTCTTTCTTTCTTTCCTATGCGCCTCTTTCTTTCCTATGCGCCTCTTTCTTTCTTTCCTATGCACCTCTTTCTTTCCTATGTGCCTCTTTCCTATGCGCCTCTTTCTTTCTTTCCTATGTGCCTCTTTCCTATGCGCCTCTTTCTTTCTTTCCTATGCGCCTCTTTCCTATGCGCCTCTTTCTTTCTTTCCTATGCGCCTCTTTCTTTCTTTCCTATGTGCCTCTTTCCTATGCGCCTTTCTTTCTTTCCTATGTGCCTCTTTCCTATGCGCCTCTTTCTTTCTTTCCTATGTGCCTCTTTCCTATGCGCCTCTTTCTTTCTTTCCTATGTGCCTCTTTCCTATGCGCCTCTTTCTTTCTTTCCTATGCGCCTCTTTCTTTCTTTCCTATGTGCCTCTTTCCTATGCGCCTCTTTCTTTCTTTCCTATGCGCCTCTTTCTTTCCTATGCGCCTCTTTCTTTCCTATGCGCCTCTTTCTTTCTTTCCTATGTGCCTCTTTCCTATGCGCCTCTTTCTTTCTTTCCTATGTGCCTCTTTCCTATGCGCCTTCCTTTCTTTCCTATGCGCCTCTTTCTTTCTTTCCTATGCGCCTCTTTCTTTCTTATGCACCTCTTTCTTTCCTCTGCGACTCTTTCCTATGTGCCCCTTTCTTTCCTCTGTGCATCTTTCCTATGCCCTCTGTGCCTCTTTTTTCTTCTGTGCCTCTTTCTTTCCTCTGCCCCTCTTATTAATTCCTTCTGCCCTCTGCGCCTCTTTCCTCTGCCCTTATTAGTTCCCTTTGCACCCCTTTCTTTCCTCTGCCTCTCTTATTAATTCCTTTTGCCCTCTGCGCCTCTTTCTTTCCTCTGCCCCTCTTATTAATTCCCTCTGCCCTCTGCGCCTCTTTCTTTCCTCTGCGCCTCTTTCTTTCCTCTGCGCTTCTTTCTTTCCCCTGCCCCTCTTATTAATTCCCTCTGCGCCTCTCTTTCCTCTGCCCCTCTTTCTTTCCTCTGCCCCCTTCCTTTCCTCTGCCCCTCTTATTAATTCCCTCTGCGCCTCTTTCTTTCCTCTGCCCCTCTTATTAATTCCCTCTGCCCTCTGCCCCTCTTTCTTTCCTCTGCGCCTCTTTCTTTCCTCTGCCCCTCTTATTAATTCCCTCTGCCCTCTTTCTTTCCTCTGCCCCTCTTATTAATTCCCTCTGCGCCTCTTTCTTTCCTCTGCCCCTCTTTCTTTCCTCTGCCCCTCTTATTAATTCCCTCTGCTCTCTTTCTTTCCTCTGTCCCTCTTATTAATTCCCTCTGTGCCTCTTTCTTTCCTCTGCCCCTCTTTCTTTCCTCTGCCCCTCTTATTAATTCCCTCTGCCCTCTTTCTTTCCTCTGTCCCTCTTATTAATTCCCTCTGCCCTCTGCGCCTCTTTCTTTCCTCTGCCCCTCTTATTAATTCCCTCTGCGCCTCTTTCTTTCCTCTGCCCCTCTTATTAATTCCCTCTGCGCCTCTTTCTTTCCTCTGCCCCTCTTATTAATTCCCTCTGCCCTCTGCGCCTCTTTCTTTCCTCTGCCCTCTTTCTTTCCTCTGTCCCTCTTATTAATTCCCTCTGCGCCTCTTTCATTCCTCTGCCCCTCTTTCTTTCCTCTGCCCCTCTTATTAATTCCCTCTGCCCTCTGCCCCTCTTTCTTTCCTCTGCGCCTCTTTCTTTCCCCTGCCCCTCTTATTAATTCCCTCTGCGCCTCTCTTTCCTCTGCCCCTCTTTCTTTCCTCTGCCCCCTTCCTTTCCTCTGCCCCTCTTATTAATTCCCTCTGCGCCTCTTTCTTTCCTCTGCCCCTCTTATTAATTCCCTCTGCCCTCTGCCCCTCTTTCTTTCCTCTGCGCCTCTTTCTTTCCTCTGCCCCTCTTATTAATTCCCTCTGCGCCTCTTTCTTTCCTCTGTCCCTCTTATTAATTCCCTCTGCGCCACTTTCTTTCCTCTGCCCCTCTTTCTTTCCTCTGCCCCTCTTATTAATTCCCTCTGCGCCTCTTTCTTTCCTCTGCCCCTCTTTCTTTCCTCTGCCCCTCTTATTAATTCCCTCTGCCCTCTTTCTTTCCTCTGTCCCTCTTATTAATTCCCTCTGCGCCTCTTTCTTTCCTCTGCCCCTCTTATTAATTCCCTCTGCGCCTCTTTCTTTCCTCTGCCCCTCTTATTAATTCCCTCTGTGCCTCTTTCTTTCCTCTGCCCCTCTTATTAATTCCCTCTGCCCTCTGCCCCTCTTTCTTTCCTCTGCGCCTCTTTCTTTCCTCTGCCCCTCTTATTAATTCCCTCTGCGCCTCTTTCTTTCCTCTGTGTCTCTTATTAATTCCCTCTGCCCTCTGCGCCTCTTTCTTTCCTCTGCACCTCTTTCTGTAACAGTTAGCCCCTGCTTCGGCCATCGTGGTGGTTAGGAACAAGGAGTGAAGCCCTTAAGGCAGGTGAGTTACTGACTAGACACAAGGACAGACTGATTTCTCCAAAACCAAGGAGCACCAAAAAACAGAACTGAATTGCCACTAAGCTCCAAAGGTTTCAAGACCGACAGACCACTTAGGACACGCACAGAAACACAAGATACGCCTGACAATCCTTGAATTGAGCAGGCTGCAGGGCAGTCAACAGAACAGAGAAACACAATGATATACCTGACAATCCGTGAATTGAGTAGGCTGCAACAAAACAGACAGACTACACTAAAGAGGTCCTTATAAATGGCCTCTGAATATATACTAGACTAAGACAGACAAGGTACATAAAACATGAAACATACAAGAATTGTCATACAGGCAGAGGTTGGCAACAAATCAGTATATGCAGTACCAGGAGTGGGCAGAAGGGATAGTCAGGAATAAAGCCCAGGTCAAAACCAGAAAATACTTGGATAGGAATGCTTTGCAGCAACACAAGCCAGACAGAACCACCATGAAACTCCACAAACCATCAATGAGGCTCTGTGCTGCTGGGATATTTATAGGGAGTGGGTCTGTGTGATTGGGCCATGTGACCCCCAGACCAGGAGATCACCTCAGAACCCCAGAACAGCCCCAACCAGCACGGCCAAACACACCACAGGGGAAAAACAGACATGAGGGCCCTTACTAGAAATGTGCATTCGTTTTAGTACTAAAACGATTTAGTCAGAATTTTGGGATAATTTAGTTTTAGTATGACTCAAGAGAAACGAAACTGCTCAGTACAAAAAACGAAAGAAACTAAAATAAAATGCACTACATTTTAGTTTCAGTCCTTTTTGTCATATTACATTGATGAGTGAAGGAGACCAGCAATGAAGAGCGCAACATCGCAACATCCGAAGTTCTGCACCCTCCACATCCCAATGCAGTAGGATGTTCTATACAGAGAGGGGCACTAATTAATGCAGGAGGATGTTCTATACATTATACAGAGAGGGGTATTAATGCAGGAGGATGTTATATACATTATACAGAGAAAGGTATAAATTGAGGAGGATGTTCTATACAGAGAGGGACATTAATTAATTCAGGAGGATGTTCTATATATTATACAGAGAGGGGTATTAATGCAGGTGGATTTGTATACATTATACAGAGAGGGTTATTAATTAATGCAGGAGGATGTTCTAAACATTATACAGAGAGGATCCTTTTTTTTCAGCCCTTTAAATCCAGTGGCTGTGAGCGCTGAGATCGGCTGCTTGTTACATTATCTCTCAGTACAATGTATCAGGCTCAGTTGTTACAGTAACTGACTGTAACAGCGCTCAGTTTCAGTAAAACAAGGAAATAATATTGTTCTAACCTCTATATATAAAAATATTATTTACTAGTTTTACTGAAACTCTGAGCGCTGTGATGAGCAGCAGTCAGTTACTGTAACAGCTTTGCCTGACACGGGGCAGTATTACAATGTTGGTGCTAACTTAACCAGAGCTGTTGTAAACTGAAAACCTCCATACGCTATAATGGCTCTGGAAAGTTTACAACAGCTCTGGTTATGTTAGCACCAGCTATGTAATATTGCCCACGTTGTGCTGAGAGTGAGAGATACTGTAACAAGCAGCGATCTCAGCCCTCTGAGGAGCCACTACAACAGTAATTGTATCCATTGGTTTTCGGATGAATGAAAATAGTTTTCATACTAAAGAACTGAAAACGAATTTCTTTAGTAACTAAATAAATTGCATTTTAGGACTAATCCATTAGTTCAAAACAAAATTTTGTGCTGTGCACATGTCTAGCCCTTACCACTAGGGGGCACAGCCAAAACCAGGGAAAATGTAACACTTTCTTTCTTTCCTCTGCCTTTCTTTCTTTCCTCTGCCTCTCTTTCTTTCCTCTGCCTCTCTTTCTTTCCTCTGCCTCTCTTTCTTTCTTCTGCACCTCTTCTCCTCTCTGCATCCATAGATGGCAACCGCGTCATCAGAAGATGCCGACCTTACAGAATGTTAGCAGGGGGTTCACGAGCCGCCACTGCCAGGCCGCGCAATAAAATCAGTGGTGACCCAGGTCAGGGCCGGCTGCGCCCTAGATGGCAGTGCACCCTAGGCAGCTGCCTAGCAGGAGCACTGGGCCTGCACGCACCGCTGAAGACATGTAACCCATTCATGGCCACGATAGAAAGGTATCAGCACACACGTGACACGCACCACCTGGCTGGAGGAACCTCTCCAAGTTAGTTGTATAATTAATATGGAGCACAGAAGCGGTGACCATGTTCCATTTTCACCACCCTGGCTTAAATAATGATGTTTTAGTAAAAGAAAGGATGTGTGGCCGTGTCACAAACACAGTAATTACAAGTAAAATTATTCATAAAGCGGCATCATATTCTACAGCGCTGTACAACAGGTATGCACACACAGGAGCAGGAAGCCTCCTTCAGGGACACCAGAGGGTCTGGGTTTCTGAGGACCCCTTGTTTTCAGTGAAAAATCAATCTGGTTTGCTTTCCCCATCTTAGGTGTTTATAACACTTTATATATGTACTTTTTTATGTATATATAATGGAGTGCTGCCCTCCAGGAATGTTGTGTTTAGCTGTCGCTACTTGATTTGTGACCCGGGGTTTATTGTGGCTTGGTGATGCCCTCAGCCAGATATCAGGAACCTCAAGATGATGTGGAACTACATTTCCCATGAGTCTCCGCAACTTTAATGAGTAGCTGAGCATCATGGGAGATGTAGTTCCAAAGCACCATGGAAGAGGTAGTTTCAAAGCATCATGGGAGATGTAGTTCCAAAGCATTATGGGAGATGTAGTTCCAAAACATCTGGAGGGACTTGGTTGCTGACACGTGCCCTAAGCATAAAACATTCTGCCCCTTCCCCCAAACTAAAGACATCATTTTTATTAATTGACAAAAAAAATGTGATAAACATGAGTTTTGGGTTTTTATGTTCACGTCTAGCCATGAAAGTCACAATTTATGGAAATCTTTGCGCCAATGCCTAATTTTCAGTCTCTTTTAGCAGCAAAATCTGAACTCTCCCTCCACAATCCTGCGGCGGCGGCGGCGCGTCTAGAGCACAGAGCAATGTCTCCATCTAGTGGATGAGATGTATACTGCACGGAAACTGATTGAAATGAATTAGGAAACAATACGCGCTTAAACCGGAAATCTCAAACTCTGGCCCCACCCCCAGATGTTTCTGAACTACAACTCCCATGATCCTCTGGCCATTTATTTGAGTTTGAGATCCTGATTTAAAGACTCCTTCTAGTGGCATTTAAGAAAGACTTAATAAATCCAGGGGGGTTGTTCAGTATGTGCCGGTGTTTGCAGGCGTTGCAAACACCAATGATTTTGTTGCTGCGCCAACAAACGTCATTTTTTCACGAATGTAAGATCCAAGGAGCGACAGGAGACGCTTCACTGTACAACTTCTCTTGTCCCTATTTGGATTATATTTTTGTGAAATGCTGCCTTACCCTCAGTTTGGTAAAAGAAGCATCTTAGCAACTGGAACTTTTTACTTCGGCTGTTCAGGACCTGGCAATTTGCCAAATATTGGCACATTACCAGAGATATACAATGCTGTTCGGCGGCAGTGAAATCCCCATAGAGAAGTAATGGTTAATCTATTCAGACACCGAACAGCAGAGAAATGTCCGTGAAATGCCCTGATGTTCTGTGGTTTCATTCGTCAGGTTTAATCAGACGAATCCCATAGGTTAAAATGTTATAAATATTCCCGTTTCTATCCAATATCTAATAAACCGTTTATTCTTTTAATTTGCAGCAAAAAGCCTCTTTATTTATTTATTTTTCTCTTTATTTATTTATTTTTTTTCAAATTTTTTTCAAATTTTTCAGGATTTTTTCAGCAAAATAATTTATTCAAAATTTTTTTTAAATACTTTTTCTTTTTTCTGTTACTTACCTTTTTGTTATTATTATTCATAGGATCTTAGATGTAAATTCCAGGCATTTTCGCCCAGCTGTTTTTTTGCAAACAGCGTTTAAAATTCTGAAAGTTTCAATCGTTTTGAATTTTTTTGTTTTTTTTAATTCAGTTCATTCGTTTTTTCCTGCGGGTGGGGGCTATGTTCGACGTACCATCAGCTTTTTTCGGAAGCGTTCGGCAGGGTTTTCGGTGGCCTATCAAATCCGATGTTTGCCGGCGGGTTCCAGGTGGCTTATCGGATCGGATCCGATAATTTTGGCGGTTTTGTTGTTTTTCTTGTATTTTTTATCGATTAGGCTGTTTTGCAGTGGATTTTCCCTGCACTTCAGGGACCCTGCGGTGAATGCTGAATTCAAAAATAATACAAAATAAGGAAAAGCAAAATAAAAAGCAATAATATTATAAAAAAGAATGTGGGAAAAAATATTATAAACAGTCAACAAATAAAGATAATTTAATTTCTTAGATCGATATATAGAATCTAAAATAATAATAATAATATAATTATAAAATAATAATATAATTATGAAAAAATAATAATAAAAATAATATAATAATAAAAATAATAATCATATAATTATGAAATAATAATAATAGTAATATAATTATGAAATAATAAAATTTATGTAATTATGAAATAATTAAAAAAAAAATTAATTATGAAATAATAAAAACATAATATAATTATGAAATATAATAATAATAATAATAATAAAAATAATATAGTTATAAAATAATAATCATATAATTATGAAATAATAATAATAGTAATATAATTATGAAATAATAAAATTTATATAATTATGAAATAATTAAAAAATGTTTTATAATTATGAAATAATAAAAACATAATATAATTATGAAAAAATAATAATAATAAAAATAATATAATAATAAAAATAATAATCATATAATTATGAAATAATAATAATAGTAATATAATTATGAAATAATAAAATTTATATAATTATGAAATAATTAAAAAATGTTTTATAATTATGAAATAATAAAAACATAATATAATTATGAAATAATAATAAAAATAATATAATTATAATATAATAATAATATAATTATGAAATAAAAATAATATAATTATAAAATAATAATAATATAATTATGAAATAATAATAAAAAATAATATAATTATAAAATAATATAATAATAATATAAATACAATAAGTGTTATCAGAATCAAACCCTCTGCGCAGTCAGTTTTTTAATACTTATGAACCAAGTGGACGTGAAAGCATAAAATAATAAGAAGCAGGATTCCCCGTGCCTTTCTATAAGTATTATTAATTTATTGGGTTGTTAATTAAATGATCTCCTTGCACACAGCAGCACATCCTCAGTACAGGCTCCTGTGTGTGTAACCCGTATAACCCCTGCCCTCGCAGAGGCCTCCACACTTTCCCAATACTTCGGAATGAGAGGTTTTCTCTCACTGATAATAAAAAGCAATGGGTCTGGCAGCTGCAGGTTTCATATCTCCTGGAGGCATTAGGTTTTCTGTACGTTCCCTGAGCCAGCAGCTTGCGCACGCATTGCGTTCCAGGCCGGGTCCCCGGAAAGGTAAGGCCAGACTGCGCAGGTATTAAGGATATGGATATTAAAGAAATGTTAGGTTTATGGTTACAACGCTGCAACATGTACACACCTCCGTACAGAGGGTAAACGAAAGAGGAGGCGGGGAGGGCGACATAATTAAAGGGACGCTCTACTCATCCTTCCTGACCTCTTTATAAAGTGATCAGGATGTGAGGAGTGCCCCTCTACTCCCCCCACCTGGTGAAATCACTGGGTGAAGCAGAGGAGTTTCCTCCACCCCACCCAGTGCTACCAGCAGCCGGGATTTTCCTTGGAGGACCCCCCGTGTTCTCCCCAGCCAGACTCCCGTGCCTCCCTCCAGTCCTCAAACGAAGCTCAAGGACCAGGACAAATAGAGCCTGCTAGCATCCCCCAGAAATAGGACGAGGCTGTAGATCTGAGGTCTTTCAGGGTTAGAATGGAACTGATTTAATCAGACTCACACATACATTTATACAGTCACACATGGGTCATTTACATACACAGCAGCCCCCCTAGAAACTGCTGGGGGACCTAGTTACACTGAAACAGATAATTGGACAAACATTTGCCTTTTGGAAGGTGGAACATAATTAGATTAGGGACAGACAATTAAATCAAACATTTTTTAACATTACTAATGAGGCAGGACAATGGGAATCAGGATAACAGATTACAGTTAACAGATTATCCACCTACTCAAATAGAAACAGATAAAAACATTGTTGACAGGGTATATTTGGAAATTCATCCTTTCAACAAACAGATAGACAATATCATTCTTGCTTAAACACAGATTACACAAATATTCTGCACATGGACAATGAAAATAATTAAGAACCTCAGACCAGCACCCCAAACCCATCTCCATGCCCACGCACCCTAAATCCAAATGACGCACATCACAAGCAGGATTTGCCGAATTATTTATGAGCCAAAAAACAGGGCTCTGGTTATAATCTCGTGTCCCATTAACCTGAAAGGTTGCAGAGTTGCAATGGGACAATTATCAAATTTATCTGATCAGAATAGCTTATCCAGATTTGCCAAAACGTTGCTTTACTAGTTGACCAAATTCGCTGTTTGCCAACCCCAGATTTTCACTGTAAAGTCCACTCTGGTTACAGAGGCTCTGTCTGAACGAAAACCGGGAGTTTTATGTTGATACAAACAGAAATATCAACAACATAAAAACACACACAGCTCAACTTTCTGGTGAACAAAGCCAACTCACTGCGCGTTATTGTTATTTTTTATTTATAAACACTCAGCAATATTACAGAGTGGATAAAACGACGCCATTAAAAATGCGATGATTAGAAATATATACATCTTGGACAAAAAAGTCACACGCCGTAATATTTGGTTGTGTTGTCTTTCGCTGTGATTGTGTCACGCATTCGCCGCGGCGTCGTGTGGATAAGCTCATGCAATGTCACGGCATTTATTTGCGTCCATAGTGGCTTTAATTTGTGGCCAAGATCTTGTATTGATGATGGGAGAGTCGCGGCGCTGCGTAAAGTCTTCTCCTGCACATTATCCCAAAGATTAACCTCAATGGGGTTAAGGTCTGGACTGTGCGGTGGCCAATCCATGTGTGAAAAAGATGCCTCATGCTCCCTGAACCACTCTTGCACAATTTGAGCTCGCTGAATCCTGGCATTGCCATCTTGGAATATGCCGCTGTGCCATCAGGGGAGAAAAAACCCATTGATGGAAAAACCTGCTCATTCAGTATATTCAGGGAGTCACATCACCTCATTTTGTGCTGAAACACCTAGTAGCGCAGCTAAATCCAGGGGGTGGCTTTGCTTCGGCCAGGCATTTTAGTAATAATGCTAATACAATAACACGTTGTATAAACATTAACTGGGTGACTTTACTGATGTTTTAATGTTTTACTGATGTTCAGCAATTTAAGCCATGGCGATTGGTGATGTTTTAAGATAATGGGGCAGGAAATTTGTCTTTGCCAGACTGAGCATGACGAAAGTGCTCTCAGCCAGGGCAGATATCAAAAACGCCCTAAATTCTTGACACGCTCAGATACTGTCAACAACATCTCCAGACGGGCACCAATCTTTGGTCAGAACTGCAATCATGAAGGAGCAGATTATTTTCTATTAATGTTATTTGCTCAATGTGTTTGGTTTCCAGTGTTTGAAAGAAAGTTAACCCTTCTTGCTCAGGATAGAATTTCAGCACCCTTTCACGGCTGCCAATTAACTTTTATAATTATTGTTTGCAACTATTATTTGAGGGTTGTTAGTTTTCGCCCCTGGTTTAATTCCAGTCTTCTCTCCTTTTTTTCAGATCTGTTTCATAGACATGTGACATTCTACTCTACATCCACATCAAGAACAGACATGGAAAACGTTACCGTGGCTCCTCAGGGCAACAACTGCACTTTTCAGGAGGATTTCAAGCAGATCCTTCTGCCCGTTGTCTACTCGGTGGTGATGGTCCTTGGTTTGCCACTAAACTTCATTGTCATTCTTCAGATATGGATGTCCAGGAAAGCCCTGACACGTTCGGCCATTTACACGTTGAACCTGGCCGTGGCCGACCTTCTGTACGACTGCTCCCTCCCCCTTTTAATTTATAATTATGTCCAACAGGACTACTGGCCCTTTGGGGACTTCGCCTGCAGGTTTGTACGTTTCCAGTTCTACACCAACTTACATGGCAGCATCATGTTCCTTGCATGCATGAGCTTCCAGAGATACATGGGCATCTGCCACCCGTTATCTGTCTGGCACAAGAAGAGAGGCAAAAGGTTCACCTGGGTGGTCTGTGGTGTCGTTTGGTTTGTAGTGATCGTCCAGTGCTTGCCTACCTTTGCCTATGCGTCTACTGGTGAGCAAAGAAACAGAACCGTGTGCTATGACCTGAGTCCTCCGTCACTCTCGGCAAAGTATTTTCCGTACGGAATAACGTTGACAATTACGGGCTTCCTGATCCCTTTCATTGCCATTTTAGTCTGCTACTGCTGCATGGCCAAGATCCTCTTCCAGAAGGACGACCTCAATAGTCCACATCCACAGGTTCGCAAGAAGAAGGACAAAGCCATCCGTACAATTATCATCGTTGTCATCGTCTTTGCCATCAGCTTCTTCCCGTTCCACCTCACCAAAACCATCTACTTGATCGTGCGGTCCAACAGTGATGTGCCCTGCCTGGTTCTACAGACTTTTGCCATTGTGTACAAGTGCACCAGGCCGTTCGCCAGCATGAACAGCGTGCTGGACCCCATCCTCTTCTACTTCACACAGCAGAAATTCAGGCAGAGCACAAAGACCTTGGTGAAGAAGGTGACTTCAAAATGGAAGACAGACACCACTAGCCCCAAGAACACTGAGCAACGGTAGGAGTGGTGGCTCCCTCCTTGACGGAAGCTCTTGCAAACTGTGATTGGTTTCAGTAGATGTATTTATATGTAGATACCGGAATGAAGGAAGCCAAGTCAAGCCGACATTTCAGATGAGCCGGAGACTTCCTCCAACGTGACTGTGATGGAATAAATTTGATTGCATAGTCCTGTGTACTCAATTTTAAGGGAATCCTTACTGGTATATGAAGTCGCTTGCCGTGTACGTCTATTGACCTGTACTGGACATAGGAAACCTGATCGTTCCAGGTTGTCCCCAGCCTTTGCACTTAGTTTTAACAACTACTATTATCTATTTTATGGTCTAAGACACCTCAAACCACTCCATCCCACCGGGACCGTTAATATTAACGAGTGAGCCTTAATGTCGGAAAAAAATACTAAAATATTCCATGTGCACATTCTTCCTCCTCTTCCTCCTCCTCTTTCCACAAAGCAAAAGGCACAAAGAACAAATAGTTCTCTGGTGTCCTTCTGCTGGCACTGTGCTATCCTGATATTGCACGAGTCTTGTACAGCTCTCTTTGAACTCCTCTAGGAGAGAACCAGGAGCATCTTGCGACGCGGCTGCCTAAAATTATGAACACTTAACCCCTTCACTATCAAGGTTTTTTTTATTAAAAAAGAATATTCTCACATTTATTTGAAACATGGAATGTGTAGCTAACAATTCTGTACAGGGCACAATGACAATTTTTGGACAGAGATTGTTATTCCAAATTAGTTAAAATATTAAAATAACGTGAATTTGCTCATTTTAAATCTTTCATGTATTCTTTTATCCCATATAGAAACTGGGATGAAAGGTTCTCATCTCTAGATGGCACCTATTATCTGGCACAATGTCACACGGGGTCTGCATTATCAACATACAGGCAGAAATAGAAACATAGAAAAATGTCGGCAGATAAGAACCTTTCGGCCCATCTAGTCTGCCCAATTACATGGATACTTTACCTGGATTTATCTTTTGTTTAGGATAGCCTTATGCCTATCCCATGCCTGCTTAAATTCAATCACTGTTTTGGCCTCTACCACTTCAACTGGAAGGCTGTTCCATGTATCCACCACCCTCTCAGTAAAATAATGCTTCCTGATGTTACTTTTAAACCTTTGCCCCTCTAATCTAAGACTATGTCCTCTTGTTTTGCTACTTTGTTTCCTTTTAAATATACTCCCTTCCTCTACGTTGTGGATTCCCTTTACGTATTTAAATGTTTCTATCATATCTCCTCTGTCTCGTCTTTTTTCCAAGCTGTACATGTTAAGATCATTAACCCTTTCCTGGTAACTTTTCTCCTTCAAGCCGTACACCATTTTAGTAGCCCTTCTCTGAACTCTCTCTAAGATGTCTATATCCTTCTGGAGATACGGTCTCCAGTACTGCACACAGTACTCCAAGTGTGGCCTTTGTGTCAGTAAATGTGCTGCAGACATATAATAAAATGGTGAGATCTCCTGTTTACATGGGGTCTGCATTACCAGCATACAGACAGATTCAGTAAATGTGCTGCAGACAGATAATAAAATGGTGAGATCTCCTACCTATGGGGGTTTGTAGTGATCAGAATGAGATTATAAGCAATGCAGTATCTGTACGTGCTGCATAATGTCTGTGTATGGCAACTACAGCAACACCTTGTATCTGTGTGTGCTGCATAATGCCTGTGTATGGAAATTACAGTAACACCTTGTATCTGTATGTGCTGCATAATGCCTGTGTATGGCAATTACAGCAACACCTTGTATCTGTATGTGCTGCATAATGCCTGTGTATGGCAATTACAGCAACACCTTGTATCTGTATGTGCTGCATAATGCCTGTGTGTGGCAATTACAGCAACACCTTTTATCTGTATGTGCTGCATAATGCCTGTGTATGGCAATTACAGCAACACCTTGTATCTGTATGTGCTGCATAATGCCTGTGTATGGCAATTACAGCAACACCTTTTATCTGTACTATACACGGAATTAAACTCATTATAATCCCCTGAATTTTATCCCTGTACAGCAGCGACTGACCCCACAGCTCTCCCTGTATTCTGCCCAATCCCTGGCTGCTGGAATTCTGCAGTAAAGTTTGTTGAACATTTTGTTAGAGGCAGCATGTGCCTGCACCTTGTAGCTTGTTTACAGCAATGCAGGATGACAGGAGTGAGGTCTCGCAGAGAATTTTCTTTCTCCTCAGTGAGTGCACTAATCTTACAGTAAGAAGGTATGCAGAAAGGGTATTATGTGCTTGTTTTCGGTGTTCATTGTATTACAATGAAAAACTGGTTTTACACGTTTCTTTGCTAGTGAAGGGGTTAACAAAGAGGCTGGCTGGCTTATAGCTGACCCGGTTACAGGGTGCTGCTAAGGCTAGGGTCAGACGAACGCATTTTTCACGTGTGTTTAGCCGCACGAAATCACGGCCGTGCTAGCAGCTAATGACGTCCAATGCCGGGGAACATACGACGAACGGCCGCACGAACGTTCGTCCGTGCAACGCAAGTGGCCAACGAACGCATTTTTTTGAGAACGTCAAACCGCTAGTACTGACCTACAGAGTGCGCTGCGTCCGCATAGCGGCGTGTTTGCGTGATTGGGAGACGTCAGACGCTGCTAATGTCCGGCCAACAAAACGTCCAGACGCAAAAAGTGTTTTATAGACGATCCGTACAAAATCACGGACGAAAAGGCGCATCGTATGACCGCTATCGCGTATTCCGGGAAAAAATACGTCCATTCGTTCGAACGCACTTTTTCACGGACAACGTGAAAAATGCGTTCGTCTGACCCTAGCCTAAGACTTAACTGCTAATGCTGTGTTTTGGTCTTACCGGCTGACTATTACCGGCTCATCCCAAACAGGCGCCCAGTTTTTGCATCCCTAAATCCGTGGTGGTCCATCAAGGACATATGAAGTGCTCCTTGGTAGGAGAGCGTTTGTTCTTCACCTCTATCCGGTGCACTGCAGACCATACCAATTGTTCCCTGTGAGCAGTCCGAGTGCTCTAACCGGCACCAAATGCAGCGGCCCACCGGGAAATTTATTGGTATCTTGGTGTGCCAGTCCTGGGTGGAATGGAGTGACCCTTATATCTGTGGCATTTAGATTATCTGCACAGGGTTTAGCAAGGTCCAGGCCCCCTGGAGACACTGGGGCCCTGAACATAGCCTGGGCTGTCACCCCTGGCTGCTAATATTTAAAAAAATGCAAAAACTGTAATATATATAAATATAGTCAAAATTAGCAGAAAAATGTTATTTAGTAGAGGTGTGCACGACTGAAAAATTTGTTTTGTTTCGCTTTAAAATAATTTCGTTTTTGGAATTTTTTGTTTCGGATTTCGTTTGGTTTTGAATCGATTCGAAATTTGATATCGATTCGATAATTGATATATCTCCATTCGTATTTTGGGATCACTAAATAAAACCCCCAATTAATCAAATTTTTGGTGTTAAAAGACATGCTAGGGTTAAATATTAAGCTGTCTCACACATTTAGTACCAGAGACAAATTAATAGGGACAGGTGCTAGTGAAACGAAATTAATTTGTTTCATAAATTCGTTTGCTGACTGTATTACTTGTATGTATTTTAATTTAAGATCAATTCGATAGTTGATATATCAATTCGATATCGATTCGATAGTTGATATATCAATTCGATATCGATTCGATAGTTGATATATCGATTCGAATTTCGGATTACTAAATAAAACCCCAACTAATTAAAATTTTCTTTTATGATGAAGCACTATAACAAATTAAATTCATTAGATACCGTTTCGTTTCAAATTCAGATCAAATTGATTCGTTACTTGGGAAGTACATCCGAAATACGAAATAACGAAATTCATTAGGAATTCCAATTCATTACGAAACGAATGCACACCTCTTTTATTTAGCACCCCCCCGCCCCAAAAAAACCAGTCCACATTAAGGCCGGGTGCACACTAGACGTAAAAGTATGCGCTCTAACGTGCGTTACCGGCGTGCGTTACTGCCTACAGTTAACGCCGATAGAGCACAACACACGCTACCGCGCGCTGCGCATAACGCGCGCGGCGGGACGTGCGTATAGAGAAACACCTAGCTTGTACGCTAGGATCAACGCGACGTTCGCGCGTCAAATTCTTCGCGCATGCGCACAACACACAATTAATGTCTGCGAATACGCATACGCCAACAGAGTGAACAGAACTGCATCTATCCCGTCCATCTTGCAAAAAACACCTCACCACAACCCTTTTTTTTTTTTTTTTTCAACATATAATTGTCTACAACTTTATTGAAATCTATGCCAGCCCAGCTTTTTTTTTCACAAAATTCACGTTTTTAAGACGTGCGTCAAAATTAACGCATCGTCTGATGTCTACCATCTCCTCCGTCAATTTTAACGCACTGATCCGTCATTGTTAACGCGCGTTAGTCCGTTAAAAAAAACGTCTAGTGTGCAGCCGGCCTAAATGGAGCTTCTTGAAAGTAAACATTCTAAAAAAAACGGAGGACACTTCTGGGTTGAAAATTTTTGACGTTTTCTGGTTAATATTGGCTCACGTGATCACTGTCTGGAAAAAGGAAGCGCCCCGGCGCCGAAAACCCTATTTCCACAGTCAAAAGCTTTTTGTCAAGATGATAAGTGAAAAATCTAGACGTTATCTGAATAAAGGACCCGTCACCGGGGCCCGAAAACCTCTCCAACGAAAATGTGAATTACAGGATGTTCTCTCATATGAAGGATAAAATCACTGAATAATGACTGTACATTTATATATACAATAAATACATGTAATATAACCTTAATATTGTGCTGTTTACCGATACGATAGATGTTATTTCATAACCTAGAGGGGATCATTTACAGTATATTAAAGTAAGGGAGATGTTTAAAGGTGGAGCAAACACCACGGAATCCAGAAGAAATGACAAATGAACGCCATTGGTTCCGCGCCGATCGCTCTGCCTTTAACGAAATGTTACCCTCTTTTTTATGCAACACTTTTAGATATCCCCCACCCCCAAAATAACAGGGTCAGCAATCCCCTAACCCAAATAATGCTGCGGAATCAACGCTACATCTTCCATGATTCCCTGACACATATTTGATGGGTCTTGTCAATACATCACTGGTGGGACAATGATTGATGTCATCGTTGACCAGTTCTCGACTCTTAATTGTGTCTCTAAAAGAAATGTTACGGTTTACCATCTTTGTACAGTTTATTCTTTTTATTTATTTATTTTTCCAGACATGACAGCCTCTTCCACCATTGGTCAATGTAACTTTAGACAAAGTCTAAAGTTTATTTTTGAGATTGGAAGAGATGAGGATGAGTGGAGCTCCATGTTGATGAGAACTCACAGAATCTGGTTTGATAGTGTAAGGTGATCTCCATGAAAAGTTCCTTGGATTGTTGGTTGGATTGGAGGAACTCCATTTTGGTATGAATTGATTGCTTTATTCTGGAAGAATCAGGAGAGCTCCATGGAAAGCCTACTGTTAATTGAATTAGAAAAGCTCCCAAGGATTAGGAGAGGCCCTTGAATAGCTCTCTGTTGGTTGGTCTACCAGAGCACCATTGTGGATGGATTAGGGGAGCTTCATAAATGGCTTCAGGTTGACGGGGTTAGAGGAGCTCTATTTTGAAAGGATGAGGAGAGCTCCATGGAAAGCCCACTGTTGTTTGGATTGGAAAAGGTCCATTTCGGTAGGATTAGAAGAGGTCCTTGAAAAACCGTACTGGTTGGTCTAGAAGAGCTCCATTTTGGAAAGATTAAGAGAGCTCCACAAATTGTTTCAGGTTGACTGGGTTAGCTCTATTATGGTAAGATTAGATGTGCTCCATCTTGTAAAATTGAGGAGAGCTCCATGAAAATCTCCCTGTTGGTTGAATTAGAAGAGCTCCTGAATGGGGTATCTTTATATAAAGTGGATCAGGTCCATGTGTGTGTGGTGAGAGATGCGTGGGGGTTGTATGTGTGGTGCGAGATACGTAGGGGCTTTATGATTGTGGTGTGAGATGTCTGGGTGCTGTATGAGTGTGGTGAGAGATGTCTGGGTGCTGTATGAGTGTGGTGAGAGATGTCTGGGTGCTCTATGAGTGTGGTGAGAGATGTCTGGGTGCTCTATGAGTGTGGTGAGAGATGTCTGGGTGCTGTATGAGTGTGGTGAGAGATATCTGGGTGCTGTATGAGTGTGGTGAGAAATGCGTGAGGGCTGTATGAGTGTGGTCAGACAAGTATGGGGCCATATGAGTGTGCTGAGAGATGCAAGGGGGCTGTACAAGTGTGGTGATAGATGCGTGTTGGCTGTATGAGTGTGTGAGAGATGCGTGTGGGCTGTATGTGTGTGTATGAGAGATGCGTGGGGGTTGTATGAGTGCGTGAGAGATGCGTGGGGGGTGAGGTTTGTTTGGCCCCATTTGTGTAAGAGATGTTTTATCCTCTCAAATAACAGGGTCCCTGAAAAAGTATTGCGAAACACAGGAACCTCCTGAGCTTCCGCTGAGTTCCAGTCGCTGGTCTGGTGGGAGCTCAGGAACTAGGCCTGAGTAATTAACTCACAATATTTAGAAATGTCTCCCCATTGTGCAGTGTCATGTGATCCGGAAAGACTTGTACATATTGTGCATTGCCCTATACGAGTCTCTCATTTTTGGGTATGCGACATGAAGCATGAGGCAGACGGTATGGTGATATGGCGCCTGTAACACTCTTCAGAGAGGAAGCATGCCGGGCCAAGCTGTCATGGAGGTAATGTTCTCGCGTGTTAAATAAAGCTGTGGAATTTGTACATCTTGTAATGTATAAACATGCAAAAGATAAAGGCATCTTTATAATTAATCAATGTGTCGCCATGTGGATTGTGGAAAGAGAAATCTATGAAATAAAACAGGTTTTTGTGAAGAGTCTCCTCTGGGTTGGGTTTATTGTAATGCTGCTCGGAGGTTTGCGAGGAGCATGGTAAAAACAATTCTGGGGTAAAGCTCTTTTAATATAAGAAATTATCTGGTAAATCGTTATCGGGCGCATGGTGTATCATTCAATGCAAGCTCTCACACAGCTTTCTCCCATTTGTGGCTCCCCATTAACAAGTCGGGGGTGATTCGGCTGCGAGTCGGCTGTGGTGCAACGAACACGAGCCGCCGAGGAATCCTGTAGGGTGAAGTAACATACAGAGAATAGGGTCAGTGACATGAAGGACCCTACCCAAAGAGACCGAAGTGATCAGGACCTCCCGCAGCAAAGGGAACCCTACATTCTATCCTAGGGGGATGGGGAAGGCATTCTATGAAGCACACGCCTCATGTTACTGACGTCAGAAAAGTTCAATATGGATTCTTCTGGATTTTTATTGAGATGTCTGGGTCTATTGAGATGTCACGTCCTGATGGGTTTCCTCAAACAAAACACAATAAAGTGTAATAAATAATACAGTGTCCCTTTAATTTTTATAGACCAAGTCTTGTTGATAACAATTGAGAAATTTTCCGTAAAGGATGGAATCGAGCCCCTCGCAGTCTGCCGCCAGGACGGTGGGATCTTGTATCACCGAAAAGGAAGTTGTAGAGAAAATCAGAAAGTATCGTGAACATTACATTAAAAAAAGCACTACATAAATAATCTGCCGTAAAAATGCTCACGTCCTTTTTCAACACATCACAAATCCCGTGGAGGTGAATAAACCTGCCGGGAAATGATTCCATGTCCGTTTGGTGAGTCTGACACCTAGTGGATCATCTGAGATTAAAAACTACAACACAAAAAGTGAAATAAGATATCGTAACGTGTGTAATATATCACCAGAACCACTGGTGCATCCGAGGAACCCCCTCCCCAGCTGCAAACCCTTTATAGGAGATACAAGACCTTTGGACCATTAGACCCCTGGATCTCTGGTTCCGTACATACTGCATCGTCCATTCAGGTGTCACTGACCCAGTCCGCACATACTGCATGGTCCATTCAGGTGTCACTGGCCCAGACCCCGGCCTTTCCAATGATGTCATACATGATGTCAGGATTCCTTGTGCGGGGGTTGCAGATTCGAGCCCAGTGTGTGGTTACAAAAGTGGAGTGAGATATAAATATATAAGGGTTCGAGAAAGAAAAGGTTTATTTATGCAAGATTTAACAGCAGGGGGAAACCAGAAGGGGGACACTGAATAAATAATAATAGCAGTATAGGAGGAGGCTGGGCGAGACAGGAATGGGACTAATTAGATAATCACAATATACAGGACAGGACACACTAAGCAGACTGGACAGGACAGGGTGGACAGGACACAGAATATTGAATAATAAACAATGCTTTAACAAGCGACAGAGGGGCAGCACATGAAGAGGGTAAGAGAATGCTAAATATTCGCCTCCTGTCTTTATTAAAATTAAGGTTATTCTAACACCAAGACTGGAATAATCGCTAATTGATCATCAACAAATGTACATTGTCAAAGATGTTTGTGACCTGTGTTAAGCCAGGAAGTCATTAAATCAAATTTTTCGACAAAATTGCTAATCCAAAGCAAAACTATGTTACTACCACCCAAAGAGGAAAATACCAATCCACAGGAAGGTGGTCACTGGTCGGTTAAGAGACCAACCAAGAGGTGAGTGCAAAGAGTTGAGAAGAGGGAAAGGAAATGAGGAGAAAAAATTAAAAAACAGGAATAGTCTAGATCATTGGAGGCCAGGTCTGGACTGGGACAAAAAAAATCAGCCCTGGACTTCATCCAGACCGGCCCACTTTAATTATGCAAATTATACAAAAAAAATAGTATATAAACCAACCGGATCACTCAACCGATCAGTCTACAGATACCAGAGTTGCTGCAGAGTGATTAGGTAAAGAGACACAGTGGCATTGAGGTTGAGTGCACACCATGTCTTAAAGTGAGGTGGATGTGCAGTGGGTCTCACAGGCACAATGGCCCCAATATGAGACTGTGGCAGACTGTTCTGTTTTACAGATGCTGAGGACGTTCTCACTTCACCTATTAAGGGCAGTGCGAGTCGTGCTGTGAACATCGTGCACTCACACCAGCCCACTGAGCCATCGGCCCACCAGGAATCTCCCTGTAGTCCCTAGGCCAGTACATGCCTGTTGGAGACTACCCTTGGCACCTAGATGTTTCAAAATCAAATGTGATGATGCTCAACCAGGGTTGAGAACATGCAACATGTAGTTCCAGCCATAAAGGTTGGTCAACGCTCTTCATGGCTGTTCTTGAAGAGGCTTCGATACATTCTCCTCCGGAATACTAAAAAATTTCCTCCCACAAGTATCACCTACTGGTGGGACTCTCCATCTTGTCTCTACGACCCCAATTCCCATATGGATGGTAAGTTCCCTTGGGGAAGTATCGGAGGACCATGTCTACTCCACCACGGCAGACTACCTTCCATGCACCATAAGATCCTTGGTCCCCCTTAGTTGTTTGTCCATGATGTCAGCACAGAAGTTGAGATATTCTATGAGCCGCTCCACCGGTTTTATGGACGTGTTTATGATATGACATATGCCAGCTGGAACGAGGCACTGCAAGACGTTAGATGAAGCAAGCTTCTCGGTATTGCAGAGACAACATGCGTCTTGTATAAAAAGTCAAAATGTAACGTGTTTTTTTCCCACTGAGCTTCGTGCTTATAAATAGGTTTTATGAGACCCTCATAAACCTCCGCTATTAAAGAGAATAAAATGCGCGACTGAGACATGAAAGTCGGAATTTTGTCGGCAAAAATCGAATGTTTGTCGTAAACGGCAATAATCTCCTTTTTACGTTTTATACTTCTCTGAAAACGGCATGTAGATTGTGAAAGCGTTGTAAGGGTAACACAGACCCCGGCAGCTCTGCAACCAGTGATCGAGGAATGCCAATTTTTTTTCTATAGAATTATGGTGTTTTTTTTTTAATTTTGGTGGAGCTGGACAACTTCTGAGTCTAAGTCTTGCAAGACAACGTGGTATAGTCTTTGAACGTTGAGATGATGGACACCATGAATCAAGCCTCTGAGGACTTAACGGGCTACCATTAAAAACATGGCCGGAGCATCTAGAAGTGGCGTGAGACTTCACTCGGTCTGTGCCACTCATGTTCTGTGGACAGACTTTATCAGTGGTTCCCAACCCTGGTCCTCAGGTCCTCCTAACAGGCCAGGTTTGAAGGATCACCCTGTGGAAATGCAGACTGAATCCTGCAATCACTGAGCAGCAAATCAAATCACCTGTGCTGTGCATTTTAAAAATGACGCAGCTCGCCCTCAGAGTCACACAATGTCACCTATTGATTCGGACGGTGGAATGTCTCTATGCATCGGTCAAATGACACACTTGCTCAGCATGATAATGGAGGTGCTGGCCCACGTTCGTCATTGTGGGGTTCAGGGATGATGCCAGTTAGAAGCATTACAACTTCCCCTAAATAACTTTCTGTCAGCATGTCCTCCTTTCCCTGTTTCCATCTAGAACCCGATAGAGCGTTTCATGGTGGTCGATCTTCTTGGTTTTCCAACTCGTCTTTCCCGTTGACTTTTCTGCTCTCTATAATCCTGACCCGGCTCTGTTTATCGATTCGGTGATTTCTGGAACCCATGACCTCGACTGCATTTTCTGTACACTATCAACCCGGCCATTACTAAGGACGGCCATTAGGTTTTCTCATTCAGCCTCACTGGAGTCCTGTGGCCACTGGCCATGTCTGCCATGACAGTACTAGACAGCACTGAAAGTACGATCACTAGAGGTAACTCCAGGAAGGGGTTAAGCACAGGAAGGTTTGGGAAATATCTACAAAAACATTTTGACATTAAAAAAAACACAATTTATAACCTTATTTCTTCCTCGTTTAAAGAGATACTTACCCTTTATTGAAAGAATACAGTTCCATCTTTTTGCACTTGAATATTTGGGCAGGTCCTTCTAACAGCCTCTGCCCAATTATTTTTTTTGAGGGGGGGGTGATTTTCCTCTTTTCTCCCTCGCTGCGCACTCCTCCTCCTCTTTGCTTCAGGGACTCTCAAACCTGGAAGTCCCTAAAGCTTTTCTGTGCAATTTGTGCTCTACATGACTTGTGTAGCGTAGGAGTCGCAAATTGCGCAGCGCTACGGGACTCGCAAACTTTACATACACAAGTTCCGTAGCGCCTGCACAGAGCGATGGATCGGAGCCGCACGCGCACGCACAGATCTGATCCATCGCTGCCTCTCTGGGAACACTCGCTACAGCGATTGGTCTGAGGGTGACGTCGGCCGCTCTTTGTGTGTGTCACATCACTAGTGACCTATCTGATGACCAGCCGCCATAAAATTCAAAAACCCCGGCTGCTGGTGATGCTGGGTGGGGTGGTGGAAACTCCTAGGGGGCTATTCAGAGAGCACTGAAATGTCAGCGATATTTTGGTGCTCTCTCACTCCCCGCGCTTCCTTGCACTTCGGGGAATCAAAGTTCCCCACCCTGTAGTGAATTCAGCATTCACCGCAGGGTTCCCGGAGTGCAGGAAAAACCTGCCGCAATCCCGCCAAACACCTGCCGAAAACCCACCGAACATCCGCCAGAACTGCCGCAAAAAAACGTCGGAAATAGCCAGGGCTGGACTGGGACAAATAAACAGCCCTGGACTTCATCCAGACCGGCCCACTCCGATATGCAAACACGCAGGGCCGGATTAATATATTGATATGGACTGGAGCAGGGCCAGCACAAGACATTGTGCTGCCTGGATCCAAGGATGAAATACTGCCCCCCCATGCCCACCAAAACATGTTGATGCGTATCACAGAGTGGCACAACAATAAAACTCACAGTAATGTGCAGTGTGTAAGAGCGTATCAGAGCTCCACAGCAATAAAACTCACAGTAATGTACAGTGTGTAAGAGCGTATCAGAGCTCCACAGCAATAAAACTCACAGTAATGTGCAGTGTGTAAGAGCGTATCAGAGCTCCACAGCAATAAAACTCACAGTAATGTGCAGTGTGTAAGAGCGTATTAGAGCTCCACAGCAATAAAACTCACAGTAATGTGCAGTGTGTAAGAGCGTATTAGAGCTCCACAGCAATAAAACTCACAGTAATGTACAGTGTGTATGAGCGTATCACAGAGCTCCACAGCAATAAAACTCACAGTAATATGCAGTGTGTATGAGCGTATCACAGAGCTCCACAGCAATAAAACTCACAGTAATGTGCAGTGTGTATGAGCGTATCACAGAGCTCCACAGCAATAAAACCCACAGTAATGTACAGTGTGTATGAGCGTATCACAGAGCTCCACAGCAATAAAACTCACAGTAATATGCAGTGTGTATGAGCGTATCACAGAGCTCCACAGCAATAAAACTCACAGTAATGTACAGTGTGTATGAGCGTATCACAGAGCTCCACAGCAATAAAACTCACAGTAATGTACAGTGTGTATGAGCGTATAACAGAGCTCCACAGCAATAAAACTCACAGTAATATGCAGTGTGTATGAGCGTATCACAGAGCTCCACAGCAATAAAACTCACAGTAATGTGCAGTGTGTATGAGCGTATCACAGAGCTCCACAGCAATAAAACTCACAGTAATGTACAGTGTGTATGAAGGTATCACAGAGCTCCACAGCAATAAAACTCACAGTAATGTACAGTGTGTATGAGCGTATCACAGAGCTCCACAGCAATAGAATTAAAAAATAATTATGGATTATTAAAATAAATTGTATTTTAATATGAATTATATATTCATGTAAATGTAATTTGAACAACTAAAATAAATATGCATTAAAATATACTTAATTTAAATTAGAATATTGATTAAATTATTTTATAAAAAATAAATCATATGATAAATATTAAAATATACTTTAATAAAATGGAATTCGGGTACACTTCTAAGAATGGGCTCAGAACTGTGAATTCAGAGAGAGGTGAAAACCTTGAGAATTGCCAGGAGACTGAACAATCTAGACCAAATAGCCAATTTGGAAAAGTGAGATAAATGGGAGAATTTTTCTGGTTTGGGTATTTTGACCTAGAATTTGGACAAGTCTCCCTGCTACATGGCTATGGCTGATAAGCAAATACTTTCCTGAGCTCTGCAGACTCCTGTGATAATTAACCCCTTGAGTGCTCCTATAGAGAAAGCACAACACTGCCACACTGAGCTCCTGCTTAATAGGCTATAGAAAGGGAGGAGGGGAAGGACTGTCAGATCAGAGGATCTGTCAGATCTGTCAGCACAGGCACTTGAACCCAGGACGTACTTGAAAACGAGAGAAATCTCAATGTATCCTTCCTGGTATAATCCTTTATAAATAAAATAAATAAATAAAATTTGAGGTTTGTAGCAACATGTTGTGTTCCAGCTGCTTCTGACTTCAAACTCTGAGGCCACTAGTCACTGGAAGGAGAAGCTGTAAGTAAAATATGGAGCGGAATCCTCGCAGTCTCTGTGGATTCCGCTCCGTTACACACAATAAAGCCATAGCCAGCTCCAGAATCCATGGGTCGGTGTCCAAGGAAGCCCCCCTAACCCACCCCTGCAATGCAGAAATCCTTTAGACCTTTGAAACAAGTGCTGACATTCCACACTAGTGTTATTCAATCCTGGTTATAGTAAGTGCTGGACTAAGTTTTAAGAAAAAAAAGCACCCCCAGGCTCAGCCGGCCTACTGACCCATCGGCCCCTCTGGATTCTCCCGGTGCTCCACATGGCCAGTACATGCCTGGAAATAGCCGACAAGCTGACGAACGGTGTAAAAAAAAAAAACAATACGATTGAAAATGTCAAAACTGAAACACTGTTTGCAAAACAACGAATGAACGAAAATGTCTGGAATTTACACAGAAGATCCAATGAATGATAATAAAAAGGTCTGTTACAGAAAAAAGAAAAAACGCTTTTAACCCCTTTGCTGCGGATCACGTGTGGGGAACGTCCTCATTGACTCCCGCTATATGCGCAGGACGTTCCCCACATGTCATTCGCAAGTGGGAACCCCGGTGGAGATACTCACCTCTCTGTCCGGGGTCCCACGGCGTTCTGGCTTCAGTGAAGCCAGACGCTGAATATAAGACGGCCCCCGACGTCTGACATCATTGCGCCATGCGCGGTGAGGTCATTTCCAGGCGACCCGCCGGCAATGCCGGGAGATCACCTGACAGGGAGGGGGGATCCCTTTCCTTCCTGATCGGGAGGGTTTAAAGTAAAAAAAAAAAGGCACCGCTTTGAAGGGCAGTGTCTGCCCTTTTAAAGCGGTGCCTTTTTTTAACCCCTTACGTACCAGATCGCGATAAAGCGCCAGATTCGGCACTAGTTTGCGATCTAGATCCGGTGGGGGACGCCTTGGATGGTGGCTCCACCTCCCGGTTCCCCCTCGCCTCCTGATGTATCGCGCATAGCGCGATGACGTCAGATAGCCGGGGAACCCCTAGCTGCCCGGGGAAATCCCCTGGTGGAGATATGGGGTTCCTTTGAACCCCAATATCTCCAGAACCGTGGCAGCTAGGGGTTCATGGAGGGTGTCATTCAAAAGGCCTGAGCATGGCCGTTTGAAAGATACCACAAATGGCCCGGTTCAAACTAAACAAAATATACATATAAAAAATAAATAACATTTTAAAAAAACATTTCTTTTTTGTGTGTTGTTTTTATTAATGCAGCAATATTGTTCACATTTCAATTATAATGTGAACAATGATGCTGCACTAATGTTTTTTTTCAATGGGGGGGGTTTGCTAAAAATCACGTAATTCCCCCCAAAAAATGTAACAAGTCCCCATTTCTAATTTTTCTACAAGCGCACCCCATAGAAAATATAACCGCAAACGCACATGTGATAAAATGTGAAAAAAACACTTTACACGCTGTAGATGATTAAAAATTCTAATTTTATTGCATTTTTTGTTATAATATTCAGGCAGGACATGACTTATACATATAAAAATGATATATTATGAAACTGCCGGAACGAACGATATATAACATGTCTGGGTCGTATAATAAAACGTGGCTTCAAATCGCGTTTAAACATGATGAGCGAAAGCGGTAAAAATGAGCTCAGCACACAGAGGTGAAATGCCTCAGCAGTGAAGGGGTTAAAAAAGCGGGGGAAAAAATCATAAAAAATGGCTAAAAGATCCTAAAAAATCTATAAACAAAGAGACTTTTTGCTGCAGATTAAAATAATGAACGGTTTATTAGATATTGAAATCAAACGGGAATGTTTTTAACATTGAAACCTATGGGATTCGCCTGATTAAACCTGACGAATGAAACCAGCGAACATCGGGGCATTTCACTGACATTTCTCTGCTGTTCGGTGTCTGTGAATAGATTAACCATTGCTTCTCTGTGGGGGATTTCACTGCAGTCGAACAGACACCGTATTTGCTGGCAATTTGTGTTGATCTCCCATCCCAGGTAAGTTTCAATAAAACTCTCCGGTGATTGAAAAGAGTTCCCTCCCGGGAGATCCTACCCACTGCTGTCTTTGAAGAAATCGATACAAAATGGCTGCTGAACCACGGCTGGCATTCCTTGCGTGAGAGACGTCAATACCTTACGATCATGAAACGTTTCTTGGTCCGTTTTCGGTTTAGTGGTTGCCATTCTTGTTGACTTTTAGTTTTTCAGAGGTGGAAGCTTCTTGTAGGATCTTGGCCAAGAGAACGGTTTTAGTGAACCCGGCACTGAGATTCCTGTCAAAACCGATAGAACTGATAAAAAAAAAGGAAAAACTCCAGAACAAATTAGTAGAGGGGGAGGTGAGTTGAAATGATTATATTTCACCCAAAGGAAAGAGTCCTTAGGCGTAAGATTAAATTAATGAAAGCGTTTATACACATAAGAACTCGGCCAACTCTACGACGTCGTTGACGTTCTCCACCGCGAACGTTCTAATTTGATTTAATTGCATTCCTTAATCCCTTTACTCTTTGTCCATTCATTTGGTTTTCATTCTCTCATTTAGAATTCTTGAGTATGTGTAAGAAAAAAAACGAATTTTGCACCCAAAATTATGCGATTGGTTAAAGTGATGTCATGGGATTAGAACGCTCCGTGGGTACGCATTCATTGGATGAAAGGATCGTGTTAGTGGAGGGATACTGGCCTCTCGCGTTAGAATGTTTACCTTCAACGGCTTCAACAAACCATCAAAATTTTAATTTCCCTCCATGTCGGATTTCAGTTCTTGGCTCCCGACGTCCCTGTGGTCATGTAGAAAACATGCGTGCGTTTTTAATATTCAGTAAATTGGCCTTTGTTTCGCGGCAGCGCGAAGCTCACCATCTGGTTTGTAGTAAGGTTCTAGTATTTACCATCACAGACAACATGAGGACAATTCGTTGGAATGTTTGTACATCGGAGCCTGGAGTCGCAGAACTAAAGGAAGGCTTTGTACTGGAGGCTTGAACCTCTAAGCCGGGAAGACGTGGTGCTGGACCAGTTAGGCTCCGTGACCACAGATGACCTCAGCCCAGCCACATATACTTAATTTGCGTTTATATCATTAAATGTCTAGGTTTGGAGTCTAAAAGATATTTTTGGACAACGGTTGTGTGAGACGATCGATGCCACAATCCCCACTGGGGATGATCTTCAACAAAAAGGTCAAGATGGGCAATTACATGTAGAAGACCTTGAGGACCACTGTGATGGGAACCTACATAGTTTAGTTATAGATTGTCAAGCGAACCCTGCATGGATTGTGGGTGTGAGCCTAATGTGCAGTGAGCCATAAAGTATGCAGGTTAAGGGGTTCAAACAAGATATTTATTATAAACAAAACAGCAGAAATAAATGAATAAAGTCCAGGGCAAGGTTTCCAGGTATAGGGTGAGCCAGTCTCGTAGTCAGGTATCAAGCAGTAATCGTGGGATACAGAGAACAGAATATCCAAAGTCCATAGCCAGAGGTCATACACGTGAATTCAATATAGGAACTGAGTAGCAAAACAAATGGGTTTACCGGTAGAGTAGAGGTAGTCCAAAAGGATCATAAATCGGGTACTGATGAAGGTCCAGAGGGAAACAGATAGGGGGTTCAGAGGATCCAAAAACAAGGAGCTTTTCCAAAAACAGGTCAGCCTGGTGCAAGGTTCAGACTTCAATGAGGAAGTTCAGCACATGGGGTGTGACCTCCTTAAATACAGGGAAACTGGGCAGGATGATCTGCAGGTGAAGGTCTGAATTGAATACAAGAAATCAAAGTCCAGAACTGAGCGTGGGAAAAAAAAGAAAAACCAAAACAAAGTCCCGGCATCTGCATAAGTAATGCAGGACACGGCAAAAAGAGCAACAAATGGAGGCGTCAGAGGATCAGGGGGTCCAGACCATGACAGCGCCCAGGTGGGCCATGACATAGATGGCCAAAAACCTTAAGACCCAACAAAACATGACCTATCTGCAACAAAGGTCTTTGCCCACTTTACTTGAGCGTCGTCTTCGAATGTGAATGCATCAAATGGTGGCAAGCATCTTCCCAGTCATTGCTTCATCCTCTGGTCCTCAAAGGCTCCACCAATGGCTGACTTTACGACATTAATGTGTCAGTCTGACCCTGATTGGGTGCAGTAGTCAACAACAGCCAAAAATAAAGCTAGTGGGTGAGGTCTATTATCCATGGAAACGGCTCCATCATAAGAAGCCTTCTGTGACCGAGGAAGTACTCTTAGATTAGTAGATCTCCTCAACATTGCAGTCACTTACAATACAAGGAGTTATCATTGATGTAAAGTGCTATCCGTGATATAGAGAACTCGTTCTGCTCTGTGGTAGCCAAAGTATGAAATCATCTCTAACCTATGGAGTAGTCTTTGGCCAGGGCGACTATATCAGTACTTATGAGCCAACTGTTACAGACAGCTCAAACCCAACAAGCCATCTCTGACCTATGATACTTTCTCCAACCAGGGGCTCGATTTAATTTGGCCCATTTGTCGAATGTTCGGCACATTTTTCAGTTCTGCAGAATCAATTGAGGGCATAGTTGCATTTTGATTCCCAGTAAAAGTCTTGCTCGATTATCGACACTTGCGCTTATAGTTGCAAGTGGAAATTTTCGGTGCTGTAAGGTGTTCATAAATGGTTCTTTGGCCACGGAAACAGGGAAAAAATCACGCAGAAATCATAATTTTGAATTGTAGTGTTGATTAAGCACGGAAAACCCTAACAATAACCCTAACCCTAGAAACCACTCTAACCCTAAAGGCAGCCCTAACCCAAAAGGTCCTGGACACAAGGGGTTTGTTTTAGTGTTAAGTGTATGAGTAGGGTTAGTGTTACTTATATGGGTTTATTAGTTCATACATACAACAGTTTTTTTCTGGTTTATTACGGCTCGATTCTTTTCTAAAAGGGGCCGTGGCAGAATCCATTCGATTGCATCGGCCAATATTACCAAAACAATATCAGTCAAAGCTAACTGCAATTTTTTGCCAGAACCAATCGGATTAAGTCATCCCCTTCATAAGCCGACTCTGACAAAGGGCTGCTCTCTGTTATAGAAAGCCCCCTCTGGCTTTGGAAACCACCTCCAACCTGGAAAGCCTAAACTGACGTACAGAAACCCTTCTTAAAAATAGGGAATTACCTGGGACTTAAACGGCCATCTCTGGCCCAAGCAACCACCTTTTGAGTTGACAAGGTTCTAAACTCTAGATGACGTCCCTTATCTGGCACAATGTCACATGGGGTCCGCATTACAAGCATACAGGCAGATGCAGTAAATGTGCTGCAGATAGATATTAAAATGGTGAGATCTCCTGCTTACACGGGGTCTGCATTATCAGCATACAGGCAGATGCAGTAAATGTGCTGCAGACAGATAATAAAATGGTGAGATCTCCTGCTTATGGGGATTTGTAGTGATCATAATGAGATTATTAGCAATGCAATATCTGTATGTGCTGCATAATGCCTGTGTGTGGCAATTACAGCAACACCTTGTATCTGTATGTGCTGCATAATGCCTGTGTATGGAAATTACAGCAACACCTTGTATCTGTATGTGCTACATAATGTCTGTGTATGGCAATTACAGTAACACCTTGTATCTGTATGTGCTGCATAATGCCTGTGTATGGCAATTACAGTAACACCTTGTATCTGTATGTGCTGTATAATGCCTGTGTATGGCAATTACAGCAACACCTTGTATCTGTATGTGCTGCATAATGCCTGTGTATGGCAATTACAGCAACACCTTGTATCTGTAAGTGCTGCATAATACCTGTGTATGGCAATTACAGTAACACCTTGTATCTGTATGTGCTGCATAATGCCTGTGTATGGCAATTACAGCAACACCTTGTATCTGTAAGTGCTGCATAATGCCTATGTATGGCAATTACAGTAACACCTTGTATCTGTATGTGCTGCATAATACCTGTGTATGGCAATTACAGCAACACCTTGTATCTGTATGTGCTGCATAATGCCTGTGTATGGCAATTACAGTAACACCTTGTATCTGTATGTGCTGCATAATGCCTGTGTATGGCAATTACAGTAACACCTTGTATCTGTAAGTGCTGCATAATGCCTGTGTGTGGCAATTACAGCAACACCTTGTATCTGTATGTGCTGCATAATGCCTGTGTATGGAAATTACAGCAACACCTTGTATCTGTATGTGCCGCATAATGCCTGTGTATGGAAATTACAGCAACACCTTGTATCTGTATGTGCTGCATAATGCCTGTGTGTGGCAATTACAGTAACACCTTGTATCTGTATGTGCTGCATAATGCCTGTGTATGGAAATTACAGCAACACCTTGTATCTGTATGTGCCGCATAATGCCTGTGTATGGAAATTACAGCAACACCTTGTATCTGTATGTGCTGCATAATGCCTGTGTGTGGCAATTACAGTAACACCTTGTATCTGTATGTGCTGCATAATGCCTGTGTATGGCAATTACAGCAACACCTTGTATCTGTATGTGCCGCATAATGCCTGTGTATGGAAATTACAGCAACACCTTGTATCTGTATGTGCTGCATAATGCCTGTGTGTGGCAATTACAGCAACACTTTGTATCTGTACTGTACAGAGATTTACACTCATTATAACCCCCTAAATCTTATCCCTGTACAGCAGCGACTGACCCCACAGCTCTCCCTGTGTCCCCACAAATCCCTGACTGCTGAAATGCTGCAGTAAAGTTTGTTGAGCTATTTGTTACAGTGATGGTGGGGACTACTCTTTGTAGCTTCTTTACAGTAATACAGGGTGACTGGAGTGAAATCTCACTGACAGGGTTATTCAATGAGAGCTGAATTGGCTCCGAAATTGCACCGAACAGGTAATTTCCTCGTACGGTGACATTTCAGGGCCATTTGACTATTCAGAGAGCAGGCTATTCGCCAAATTTTGGCGAATTGCCAGCAAATACGGTGCCTGTTTGACGGCAGTGAAATCCCCCATAGAGAAGCAATGGTTAATCTATTCACAGACGCCGAACAGCAGAGAAATGTCAGTGAAATGCACTGATGTTCAGTGGTTTCATTCAGCAGGATTATTCAGGCGAATCCCATAGGTTTCAATGTTAAAAATATTCCCGTTTTTATTAAATATTAATTCAACCGTTTATGCATTTCACTTGCAGCAAAAAGTCTCTTTATTTATTTATTTTTTAGGCATTTTCCGTATTTTTTTCAGCCTTTTTTCTAATTTTGTTTTTTACTTTTTAAAAAACAGCTTGTTGTTTTTCTGTAACAGACATTATTATTATTATTCATAGGACCTTACATATTATTTTCAGACATTTTCGTGCAGTAGTATTTTTGCACACAGCTTTCAAAAGTTGCGGTGTTGCGTCTGGCCTGCGCTCTGTACGGCAGGTCGTCGGCTTTTTTCGGATTCGATTTGGTGTTTAATCTGTGTTTTTTTTATTCAATTCGGTGGGTTTTCGTAGGTTTTTCAGATCGAGTCGGTGTATTTTTGGTGGTTTTTCGGATGCGTTCGACGGTTTTGCAGCAGTTTTTCCAATCGATTTGGCGTTTTTGCAGTGGTTTTTGATGAATGCTGAATACCGCATGGTCGGCGAATCGGACTCTCCAAAGTGCGGGGAACGAAAGAGCACAGAAATTCCGTTGCTCTTTGAATAACCCGGTGAGATCTAGTTCTGTGGGATCCACTGCCACAAACATACACCCTACACACCAAGGGCCCTATTCTTCGCGCATACGTTTGCGTGCGCGCAAAAACGCATTAACGCGAGGGGCAAAACCCTTTGCGCAGAACGTCATATTACAATGTCAGCGCAATAAACGCGCGTATATGTCTACCGCGGGTGAACCTGCGCGAGTACCGTACGTCGCGCGTCCTATACTTAACATTGTGAGCGCAAATGCGTTTGTGCGCTGGTACGCGGATGGTATTACAATCTATGCGCAGTTTGTAACGCACAGCCTTTGCGCGCAGAATTTTAGCAACTCCTAAAAGCTGGTGTTAACGGCAAATTCTATCAACCTGCCGAAACCAAATACACCAGCCCAAAAAAAAATACGCAGCAAAGTATAGTTACACATTCTACACATACCCAAACCAATAAAATGGAGAAGTTGTGCGTGTTTTTATTATTGCTGCAGCATATATGCGCAGATTGACTTTGACAGACGCAAAAACGTAACGTGAGACAATTGTGGTTCTTAATTCTGATTGGCTGAATCTCGTGAAAAAAACAGTCCGCACACTGATTTCTGCGCGCAACGTTGCTGCGCGCGTTTGCGTGCGTCCATTTAACGCGCGTTATTTTTTGACGGATGAAAAAATGCGCGAGGATTGTAATACCAGCGTTGATTTACGTGCGTTAACGTTTAACGCTTCGTGAAAGAATTCACGCGTTGCGCGTGCGTTTTTGCGTGAAGAATGTAATAGGGCCCCATGTATCCACTCGCAATGTAAACAGTGTATAATCAGACGGAGCAACCAGCATGACGGCGGTTTAACAAACCAGACGCATCGAGCGCTTTCCGAGACATTTCTGCTTCGTGAAATCAGAGCAGAAGACGACAAGTCAATGATTAGACAATAAAAGAATGCCTGGACAATGACCAAGCGCACATTGACCCCGTTTAACCCCCTGCTTTCCAGGAGAAACGTCAAGCCGGTTTATGCTGGCCTCATCACGTGAATTTCTTTCCAGGATGGATAATGTCCTAATCTCCCCAATTTAGGACAAAACGCAGGGTTATACTGGAGCATGACGGAACGCGCTCTCTTGCTTTTCTTGAAAAGAGAACAAAAAGGGGGAAAAAACCTCAACTGACATTTTGCAGAGTCTGTATAGAACTTATGATGGAGCCAGATTTTTTTGACATTTTTGGTACATGGTAGGGATGTGCGTTTCGGGTTTCGGAATTTCGGAATTTTCACGAAATTTCCCGATTCGTGTTTTCGGATGCGGCCGAATTTCCGAAAAATTTTAGATCCGAAAATGGCAGATCCGAAAAGTTTTCCGAGCCGAAACGAAATATTTTCGGAATTTTCGAATGGACTTGAAATGTGTCAAATCGAAATTTATTGCTTTGAAACGAGGAGAACAGACGTTCCGAAAAAACGAAAATTTCCGAACTTACGAAAAGTCGATACAAAAAACGAGCAAAGTGACACGAAAACACGAAAAATGGTCGAAATTCCGAAAACATGTACAATTCCGAAAAACGAAAATTTCCGAAATCGCGAAAAGTCGATACAAAAAACGAGCTAAGTGACACGAAAATACGAAAAAATGGTCGATATTCCGAAAAAAAAAGTACACGAAAAACGAATCGAGCCGAACCGAATCGAAACAGAAATCGGGCGAAACGAGCCGAATCGAAAAGTTTAAAAATCCGAAAAATCGAACCGAATCGAACCGAAAAAAAAAATCGGTGCACAAGCCTAGTACATGGGGCGATGATGTTTTGCAGACGATCATGGCAAACGTTATGGTGAAGGTCATACGGACACTATAAAGGTGTTGCCCCCCAATGCAGTCACCCACAGGACCCGATTTTCACCTCAGGAGCCTGTAGACACAGAAATGTGGAGCACCCCCCCCCCCCACAAACACACACACAAAACGAGTGTTTAAATTTTCATTTTGGGGCAAACTAAGGGCTCTATTACATTCTTCGCGCAAACGTTAACGCGTGCACAAAAACGCATTAACGCGAGGGGAAAAACCCTTCAAGCAGAACGTCGCATTACAATGTCCGCGCAAAAAATGCGCGTTAACGTGTAGCGCGGGTGAACCTGAGCGAACCCTTTGCGAGCGTAATGTACGTTGCGCGTCCTATACTTAACATTGTGAGCGCAAATGCGTTCGTGCGCTGGTACGCCGATGGTATTACAATCTATGCGCAAATTTTAACGGACAGCGTTTGCGCGCATAATTTTAACGTCTTTTAAAAGCTGGTGGTAACGGCAAATCTGAACGTTCTGGCCGAAACCCAAATACACCAGCACGAAAAAAAAAATACAGCACAGTATAGTTACACATTCTACACATACCCAAACAATAAAATGGAGAAGTTGTGCGTGTTTTTATTATTGCTGCAGCATGTATACTCAGACACTCGGGAGACAATTGTGGTTCTTAATTCAGATTGGCTGAATCGCGTGAAATTTCTGCACCGATTTCTGCGCACAGCGTTTTTGCGCATTTTTTTTTTTTCACGTGCGGTATTTTTTGACGGATGAAAAAATGCACTTGGATTGTAATAACAGCGTTAATTTACGCGCGTTAACGTTTACACATTACATGGTAATGTTCGTTATCATAGTAAAGACCAGACTCTGATCTTTCCAATGACGCCTCACTTAACCTTGTGCCGTGTACAATTCAGAGATGCAGGTTCCAAAACCCCCTGTTTCTCCTCACTGCAGCGCCACGGTCTAGGTTGTCGATGAAGCAATGCGTTGCATCATCAGCTCCACACTTGCTGGCAGTGTGTGAAATGAGAAGGTGAGTTAGCGCAGCATCACTGTGCACTTTATAATTGTAAACTGAATAATAGAGCTGCGTTAGGAAAAAAGAGAGAAAATTAAAATTTTATTTGTTGTTTTATTTTTACATAAATCTAACCTGGCTATGTTTGGTATCACTGGAAAGGCCATAATCGGTCCTTTCCAATGATACCTCAAATGTCCCTCTAGCCCTTAGGGCTCCAGAGATACAGTGGTAAATGATTGTAAATTGTAAAAAAAAATGGAAAAAAAATCTTTAATTTTTACGGAGCAAGGCGCCTCCTTGTGGCAGGCGCCTGTAGGCACATGCCTACTCTGCCTAGTTATAAATCCAGCCCTTGTCACCCATACAACAATTCTAAATACATCTGTGGTGGCTTACATCAAAAATACACAGTCTTTCAGGAAATAATCAACCATCAAAATGATATGGATGTGTCGGTCCTTTATCCTGGTATGGTGTCCTGTTAGGACCACTGATCCTGAATTTCCAGAAAATCACATTCCCAGTACCTCAAAAAAATATAAGGGGCACATAGGTGCAATAAGTGATGTAAATAAACGTATTCCTCTATATTCATGTATTATGGACAATTAAGGGTTTGTCCACACACCACACACACCCGATAATCAACATTCAAGATCCTGGAACAGGAAAAGCGAGGATATCACCGTGCAGTGTGTCTTTAATCAAGGATAAGTGCGCAGGTATGGAACCACTCACCCAGTTGAAGCTGGACCTGCTGACATTATTTTGCCTGCTGGTTGGAGATGTGTCAGCGCCGTTGGGCCGCCCGGCGTCGGGTGTGGCCACGTTCCTGTACACCCAGCGCTACGGCTTGGGATGCTGGGATACGGCTGGGCCGACGACCGATCGGTCCTTATGGTGGTCAGACGCTGGCTCCTCAGCTGGCAGCTGTGGGTATCCACTGGAGCCCCAGGTTGTTGGGCCTAGCTAGGCTGCAGACGAGGAGTGCACACGCTGGGCTCCACCAATATGGTGGCCGGGCCACGGCACACGTCAATGGCGTCAGTGGCTGCCCAATAGTGGGAAGAGCTACTGAGATATCAGCCAGCCCGATCAGTTGCTCCTTGCTCCGGTATTCAGCAGTTCCCCTCTCTCCTTGCTATTATTGTCACTTCAACTAGATTTACTTGTGTAACGACCCGGACTGTGACCCATACTACGTGTGCCTCTCCAACCCCGACCTCGGCCTGTTACTGGACGACCTCTCCTACCTACCCAGGCTTGTGCCTTACCATACACTCCTGCCTCGTCCCCTGGGTTCTAGATCTTAACCTTCTCGGAATTCCTGACAAGGTGGTTGGCACAACCTGCGGGAAAGCCTCACGGCCGATGATTCAATGAGGAAATGTAAATGATGGTATTAATATTTGCACAAAAGACTCAAAGCCAAATAAATATATTGATTCGATTTATTAGCTCAAAAGATACAGGAAAAAAGTAATTTTAAGAGTGTAAACAGTAACCGGTATATTATACCTATAAAACCAAACGCGTTTCGCCCCCCTAGCGATAGGGCTTTATCAGTGGTATGAAGTCTTAAATAGAACCTTACATAAGAGAGACGATGTCTTATATAGTCCTCTTCAATCGGCATCTCTTCACTCAACGGCCTTCCACGGGGCACTTCCGGCATTCGACAGTCATGCCGTGATGACACAAGAGCGACGGTCACTTGGGGTACTCCCTCCAAGAAAAGCACCTGCGCCTGCATAAAGATTCCCCGGACGCCTTCCCATGATGTAAGGATGTCACGTGGTAAAACATTGTCCCCTCCTCGCAGCAGTCGCATGCCAAAACACAAGCGGCCTCAAGGCTCTTATATTCCTTATATGAACGGTGGGGAACGGTTACTCCTGCATGGATTCCAGACACCAGGATCTCAGGACTTGAGGAGCGCCCTGGTTCTCCGCCACCTCCCTGCTGCTCCTATCTGGAGAGTTTCCTCCCCCCACCCAGGATCACAAGTACCCGGGATTTGTGAATTTCCCAGCTGCCGGTCACCAGATCGGTCACTAGTGATGAGCGGGTGACGTCACCCTCTGACACCAATCGCTGTAGCGAGCATTCTCAGAGAGGCAGCGATGGATCAGATCTGTGCATGCGCGTGCAGCTCCGATCCAACGCTCTGCGCAGGCGCTACAGAACTTGTGTGCGAGTCCAGAGGCGCTGCACAATGTGTCTTCCTACGATGCGCAAGTTGCATAGTAAAGCTGCAGTAACTTGCATGTTCGGGAGTCCTTGAGCTGAAGAGGAGGAGCAGTAGAGATGTGCATTCGTTTCGGAAAAATTTGAATTTGATAATTTGCAGTTCGGATGTACTTCTGAATAACGAATCGATACGATACGAATTCGAAACTAAAATGGTATATAACAAATTTATTTAGTTTTACACTGTCTCATTATCATAAAAGAAGAATTTGAATAATTTATATCAACTATTGATATATGAAATTCAAATCGATACGAAATCAATACGAAAAACAAAACGAAACACGAAACTAAATTAGTTACGAAATTCCAAAGACGAAATTATTTAAAAACGTAACGAAACGAAACTAAAATAAACAAATTTTTCAGCCATGCACCTCCTTAGGCAGCGCACGGCGAGGGACAACAAGGTGAGTAAAATCACTGAAAATTTTAAAAAAATATTTAAAAAATAATTGTCAGCAGGATCCGCCCAATTATTTAAGGGCAAAAAAAAGGGACCTGTATTTTTCAATAGTGTGTCCCTTTATTGCACACATCCCTATATTATGGGGGAACTGGCATTACATGTCGCTGGAGGCGGGGCCACGGAAAAGGCTACTCTTGACCTTCTAGTTGACCATCATCACGACCTTTAGTGGCTTTTTAAAACTGGAATTCAGGACAACGGTAAAGTATCTTACGTAACCGGGCAGTTTATATCTCTTATTCTGTACGTTAGTCCTCGGAATGTGCAGATTTGGGTCCTCGGAATGTGCAGATTTGCCTCTTTTCTCGCTGTTACATCGTTACAATAAAATGTTTTGCGCTGCAGGATTTATCTCCTCACGCTGCCGGACTCTCTTTACGTAAAAAGAAACAACGTGTAATTACCTTTAAATACACGGCAATAAATAAGGACGTAGGACACATGAAAAGGAAAGACATTTTAATACACTCTTCCCGGGTAAGTGATATAATTAGGTTTGGAGGCTCGGGATAACACGCTGCGCCTCTGAGCGCGGGAGGTGCGGAGATGCCCGGGGGCACCGGTGTAACCAGGATTCATAAACCAAGTTTCAGGTATGCATGAATTACCAGTAATAACCATTATCTCCCCCTAATCTCGTTTTGTCGCTTTCGTCTTCCTTTTCTTCTCCTTTTCTTTTCTTCTCTTCGTTATGAAATGTCATAAGTGGATTAATAAAGTCATGTGAGATCTTTTACGGGCGGGAGGGCGTCAGACGGATGCGTGTCGTGACAGGAACATCCCCGGCACGTCGCATTCCTTGATATACTCACAATTAAATGGATACACGGTGTTACTGAGACTTTCTACTGTCTGATCTCAGAACAAAGTGAATGTTCTCGCTGATCCCTTTTTTCAGTTACCGTAACGGCTGAGACTGCAATCCTGACCTTGCGGCAATCTGAGCTTGCGGCTCCATACTGTACTTTGTATGCTTTGTAGAGAAGCTGTTAAAGGGACTCTCTACTCATCCTGACCACTTTGAGAGGATTGCCCCCTTCTCACCCCTTCCCTGTAGCCCCGATCTGGAGATATATCACTGAGTGAAGCAGAGGAGTTTCCTACAACCCAACCAGCGTCAGCTGCAGTTGGGATTTTGAATTCCCGGCTGCCAGTCCTCAGATTGGTCACTAGTGATGTCACGCACAAAAGGGGTTATTCAAGGACCACCAAAATGTCACCAAATTCGTTCAGCGGGTTCATCGGTGGCGTTTGGCGGATCCAATTGGTGCACTGCGGGCACCCTGCAACGAATGCTAAATGCACCGTGGGGTTTGCGAATTGAGCTCACTGAAGTGCGCCGAATGAAAGAGCACTGGAAATTCACTGAAATTTCAGTGAATTAACAAACGTACAATTTTGAATCATTTAGACCCTGTATGTCTGGAGCCATATGGCTAGAGGGACATATACGGCATCATTGGAAAGGTCAGAGTATGACCTTTCCAGTGATACCAAAAGTGACCAAGATAGGGTTATTTAAAAATAAAATAACAAATAAAACAATATTGATGCTGCACTTACTCGCCTTCTCATTTTTCAAATTTCGGTGCTCTTTGAATAACAGCTTAAAAGGTTATTTTGTCACTTTTTTGAGGAGGGGGGGGCTCCACGTTTCTGTGCCTACAGGCTGCTGAGGTGTAAATCCGGCCCTGGACAGGCGGCGTGGCGTTAGTGTCTCTCTTTATAAAGGTGGCTTGCTCCTACGTTTGTCTGACGGATATGATTTCCCTTTAAAGGGTCTCGTTCGTCTCTGGCTCGCAGACTTAATGATTCACAGAAGAAAAAGCTGAGAAATCGAGGGAATGCGCGGCTTGTGGGGAATCTACAGGATTAGCCAACCGGAACCAGGAATAGTCCCAGCTGGTCGAACAGAATGAACTGGCGCTAATTCCCGGTGATCGTTCAAGACTGAATTCTTTTCTTTCTAACTTAAAGCGGAATGGAAGGAAGCTGTCAGGAAGACGAGGGAACGCAGCTCACATATATAAAAAACACAACCCCATATTGAGGGGAAATACCCAGTTTTCGGGTAAAGGGTCACTCTAGACACCATAACCACATAATAATCTAATTGAAGTGGTCACGGTGACAATAGGAGCCTGTCTCCATGCTCCTCTTCTTTACAGCAACACTTCAAAGCTGAGACGTGACCACTGCCCAGAAGGATGTCAATCTGCACAGCAGCCTCGGGACAGCCTCCTTCAGGTTGGGTGCACCTGGGTTCAAAAATGACATCGCCGTAACCAGGGTCGGATTTACATCGCAAGAGCCTATAGGATGTAATCTGTAGCGCCCCCCTCTCAACCACCAAAAAAAAACAAAAATCTGATGTAAAAAGAGGGCAAGACACTCTTTTTTTTTTTTTTTGGAGGTTTTAGGGATATTTTATTGTGAAGCTGCGCTTCAGACCAGCATGCCGTATAGTTTCAGGAAATCAGTGTACTTTGAGATCTTTTTCTCTACGTTCTTCTCCGCTTGTCTCTTCAGTTTCATGACCAGCTTCTTCTTCTTGTAGTACAGATTGGCCTTCTCCTTCCTCTTCCCTTCCAGCACTGCCTTTACCGCCTGGTATTTCCACCCCACTTTGTGGGCGAGACGGCCAAGGTAAGTGTACTTACACGTCGGCTTCAGGCGAACGATTTCCAGACTGCTGGAACCACCATCCTCTTCCTCTTTTTTCGTATGGGGATGGGATACCATCAAAGGCCTCCAACCTCTCCAGAGTCGCCTGTCCTCTCTTGGTCTTGTGTGGCAGCATGCCTCGCACAGTCCTCCAGAAGATGCGGCTGGGTGCTCTGAAGTGGTACGGCCCACGAAACGGGTTGGTGTTCATACGTTTACGCAGGAGGGCGAGATATTTCAGTTTGTTTCGGTAGAAGTTGCGGCAAATGTTTATTCCTTCGCATCGCACGACCACCATTTTGAGCCCGAACAGGACTTGTTTGGCACCGATGGCAGAGAGTCGCCCCAGGAGGTGTACTCTGCCATCCAGGACCAGCGTAGGCTTGTGCACCAATTTTTTTTTTCGGTTCGATTCGATTTTTCGGATTTTCAAAGTTTTCGATTCGGCTCGTTTCGACCGATTTCTGTTTCGGTTCGGCTCGACTCGTTTTTGGTGTACATTTTTTTTTCGGAATATCGACCATTTTTCGGATTTTCGTGTCACTTTGCTCGTTTTTTGTATCGACTTTTCGTGATTTCGGAAATTTTTGTTTTTTCGGAACGTCTGTTCTCCTCGTTTCAAAGCAATAAATTTCGATTTGACACATTTCAAGTCCATTCGAAAATTCCGAAAATATTTCGTTTCGGCTCGGAAAACTTTTCGGATCTGCCATTTTCGGATCTAAAAATTTTCGGAAAATTGGCCGCATCCGAAAACACGAATCGGGAAATTTCGTGAAAATTTCAAAATTCCGAAACCCACATCCCTAGGACCAGGACCTGTTTGCCGGTCTTGGCGCCGGGTCCGACATTCCTGTAGAAGCCAGGGAGGCCGACCTTACTGACCGCGCAGGGGGCCTTCTGGGCCTTAGTGTCCGCCATATTTTTCGGCCGGATCGAAAGAACGCAAGACACTTTTTAAATTTTGGTGCAAACAAAATATATTACACATTTTAGTTATTTTTTTTATTTAAACTTTTACAGAAAAAGTTGTCCACTTCACTAGGGCACCTTTAAATGTAAAAAAAAAAATTGTGGCCCTATTCCCTAGTTGACGCTGACATGGAGACGGTAAAGCAGGATAATGTGCGCTTGCAGATTTTCCCTTACCGTCTCCATGGTAACGTTGTATTCTGGGGAATGCGCTTTCTCAGCTCCTTGTCCCAGAACGCAGCGATAACCTCCCTGATACCTGCAGTAGAGCTTCTGCGCCACCGTGAACATCAGTCCATAAGACTACATGGTAGAGGTGTGCACGGCTGAAAAAATTGTTTGGTTTCAAAATAATTTCATTTTTGTAATCTCGTTTCGTTACGTTTTGATTAATTTTGTTTTCGTTTGGTATCTCGGATCACTAAAAAGAAACATTGTAATTTGGGATCGATTCAATAGTTGATATCGATTCGAATTTTGGATCACTAAGTAAAGCCCCAATAAATCAAATGTTGCTGTTAAAAGACAAGCTAGGGTTACATATTGAGCTGTATATTGACCTGTGGTGCTGAATACAACAGATTCAGCACCACAGGCCAATTTACAGGGACAGGGTGCTTTGTGAAACAGTCAAATGAATCTGATTGGTTTCATAATGTGGATTGCTTTAGTACTGACTTGTATGTAATGTAAGTTGGCATTGATTCGATATTTGATATCGATTCAAATTTTGGATCACTAAATAAAACCCCAATTAATCAAATCCTGCTCAGGAATCCTTTAAACAATTGTTCTCTTGTGAAACAGTATAACGAATCAAATTAGCTTTATACTGTTTCATTTCATTTTCGTTTCAACTCGGATGAAATCATTTTGTTATTACAAAGGTATTTAAAAAAACGAATTAACTAAATTCGTAAAGAAAAGAGATTTGTTACCAAACGAATGCACACCTCTACTCCATGGAGGGTTGCGCATCCGGGTCGCGAGATCATGAGCGATCACTGAGGTAGACTAAGAAATAGAGATGTGCGTTTAGATTCGTTCCGAATCAAAATTCGGACGAAATTTGCCGTTTCGTATTTCAGACGCACGTCTGAAATAATTTATTTATTTATAAAGTATTTTACCAGGAAGGATACATTGAGATTTCTCTCGTTTTCAAGTATAGGATAATGAATCGGTTCCATCCGGAACGGAATGAAAACGAAACGGAACAAAAAGAAAAACATGATTCTGTTTTTACGAATCGATTCGTTATACCGTTTCACTTAGATTCAGCAGCACCACGTCCCTGTCCATTGGCCGTGATGCTGAATCTGTTGTATTCAGCACCACAGGCCATGGACAGTGCCATGGTGCAGTTCGGTGCAGGTCGGCGGCAGTGAAATTCTCCATTACCCCAACCAGACAAGTAATGGTTGATCTATTCAGAGAACACCGAACAGCACCGATATGTCAGTGAAATGCCCTGATTTTTGGTGGTTTCATTCGACAGCTTTAAAGAGTTGAACCCTATAGGTTGCAATGTAAACAAAAAATTCTCTGCTCTTATCAAATATATTTTCAACCGTTTATTCTTTTCACTTGCAGCAAAAAGTCTCTTTATTTATCTTTTTGGATTTTTTTGTCATTTTTCAGGCTTTTTTTGGTTACATTTTTCGATTCCTAACTATTTTAAAATAATGAGGTTTTTTTCTGTGCCGAACACAGTGCTTTTTTTCTCTTTCCTTCAGTCTGGCTGCGTTCAGCTGGGGGCTGTCTATGGCGCTGAAACCTATTCAACACCAAGGAGAGCAGCCCCGCGGGACTCCGGAGCTCTGCTGAGCTGCTGTCCTTGGTGCTGAGTAGGTTTCAGCACCAAGGGCAGGGAGAAATAGGTATCTTTTTTTTTTTTTTTACCCTAATCTAAGTAATCAATTCATCTGTTTCACAATTCGAAATAACTAATAAAAACGAAATTCAAATTGATCCAAAATACAAATTACTAATAAAAAGGAAATAACGAATGGATCTGAAATACGAAATACCGATCATACGAATCGCGGTAATAATGAACGCACCTTTTTTTGGGTGCAAACAAAATATATTACACATTTTACTTATTGTTTTATACTTTAGTTTTTTCTGGTTTTTTTTCCTTTTACAGAAAATGTTGTTCATTCCACTAGCGCACCTTGCTCTGTAAAAGTAAAAAGAAAAAAGTTAAAAAAATTGTGGGCCCTATTCCCTAGATAACGCTATCATGTAGACGCCGGCGGTAAGCAGGATAATGTGCGCTTGCAGTAGCGCTTCCGCGCCGCCACAAGTATCAACTCCTGGAGTCCATGGAGGGTTGCGCTTCCAGGTCTCAAGATCGTGAGTGATCACGGCGGGAGATTAAGAACTAGAGATGTGCGTTTCGTTCCGAATCAAAATTCGGAGCATGTCTCTGTCAGTGTCTCTGTTATTGTCTGTATGCCTCTCAGTGTCTCTTAGCCAATGTCTTTTATATTGTCTGTGTCTCTGTTAGTTTCTTTGAGTCTTCCAGTGTCTTTGTTATTGTCTCTCTCTATGGCAGTGTCTTCGTGTCTGACAATGTCTGTCAGTGTTTTTGTTATTGTTTGCATGCGCCTCAGTGTCTCTTAATCTGCATGCCTCTATCTTGTCATTCTCTGTGTCTCTGTCAGTCTCTGAGTCTTTCAGTGTCTGTCAATGTCTTTTTATTTGTCTCTCTACGTCAGTGTCTTTGTGTCTGACAGTGACTCTGTCAGTGATTTTGTTATTGTTCATATGCCTCTCAGCAGGGCCGGATTAAGATCTCTATGGGCCTGGAGCTGAATATTTTGGTGGCTTTTTTTGAAATTTAGTGAAATTAAAACATATTTTAGGTTATTTAATAGTGCAGATACGGGTGTATCTAACCAGGCAGATACGGGTATATCTAACCAGACAGATACGGGTATATCTAACCAGGCAGATACGGGTATATCTAACCAGACAGATACGGGTATATCTAACCAGGCAGATACGGGTATATCTAACCAGACAGATACGGGTATATCTAACCAGACAGATACGGGTATATCTAACCAGGCAGATACGGGTATATCTAACCAGGCAGATACGGGTATATCTAACCAGGCAGATACGGGTATATCTAACCAGGCAGATACGGGTATATCTAACCAGGCAGATACGGGTATATCTAACCAGGCAGATACGGGTATATCTAACCAGGCAGATACGGGTATATCTAACCAGGCAGATACGGGTATATCTAACCAGACAGATACGGGTATATCTAACCAGGCAGATACGGGTATATCTAACCAGGCAGATACGGGTGTATCTAACCAGGCAGATACGGGTATATCTAACCAGGCAGATACGGGTATATCTAACCAGGCAGATACGGGTATATCTAACCAGGCAGATACGGGTATATCTAACCAGGCAGATACGGGTATATCTAACCAGGCAGATACGGGTATATCTAACCAGGCAGATACGGGTATATCTAACCAGGCAGATACGGGTGTATCTAACCAGGCAGATACGGGTGTATCTAACCAGGCAGATACGGGTGTATCTAACCAGGCAGATACGGGTATATCTAACCAGACAGATACGGGTATATCTAACCAGGCAGATACGGGTATATCTAACCAGGCAGATACGGGTATATCTAACCAGGCAGATACGGGTATATCTAACCAGGCAGATACGGGTATATCTAACCAGACAGATACGGGTGTATCTAACCAGGCAGATACGGGTGTATATAACCAGGCAGATACGGGTATATATAACCAGGCAGATACGGGTGTGACGGAACGGCCGCCACAGGATTTATTTAGTTTAATTTCATTCTTATTTTGTTATATTTCGTTTACCCTTTATTTATGGAAACTAAATTGCTTTTCGCTACGACGGCTGGAAGCGCACGGTCCTCAAGGAACTTCAAGGAACTTCTCAAGGAACTTCTCCAGGGATAAAGCGGTCAGCGGTAAGCCAAAGGCTGCCCTCACCAAGGACCTGATGGAGGACGAACAGGCAAGTCTGGCCCTCCACGAGGACTCAGAATCCACAGAATGGCGCCGGGAGGTACAGTGGAAGCTGGCCCTGTTCGGAGCCAACCCCCCGGCGGAGGTGATCGCCATCGTTTTGACAGGTGTCAATCAGCTCAGAGTGACCGAGTTGCGGTACCAGCTCGGGGAATCTACAGCGTCCCAGAAGATACTCCCTGCAGTCGTGGAAGAGGAGTTCTGGGACCAAGGAATGGAAGCGCCTGACCAGCACAGTGATCCAGGTTTCGGCCAGGAGGTGTTGTGGCATAATGACTCGGCACGGCAGAAGCTCTGGAGGGACGTCCTACAGCTTGAACAGGACTACCTGGGAAAGATTCTTCCTACCTTGGGTGAGAAATACTGGAGACTGTGGGACCTGCGGGTGCCATTCCTAGGAGTGCAACCCCAGGTAGAAAGACTATCCCAACTGGAGAACCTGATCCAGACGGAGCTATGGCTGGAGGACGGGTACCGGGCACTGGAATGGTATGCTGCCAACCTGTGTCCAAAGTTGGAGAGGAAAGATCCTACGGAGGGCTATGACTACGGCGGCCCGGGATTAATATTTGACGCTCTCCAGGACGACCCCTTCTTTGGCAGTACAGCTAAACTGAGATGGGAAGAGATACGGGACTTTCGGGAATGTGATCACCTTGACGACCTCGGGCTGAGCAGTGATCTGGACTGGCTAGCCACCCAAGAGTGGGAGCTGGAGCAGGGATACAGGAGATCGTTTGAGGACGCTCCCCCGCTCGCTCTCACCCCGATGGACATGGCAGAAGAGCTGCCAACAGAACCCGGTGGTGCCAACCTACTTTCAGGATCTTCTGCGGGTTCGGAGCACCAGGGTGAGGAGGCAGTCGGCCCCTCTCCCCAGCTGCAGAATGCATCCCAGGCCTCAACTGCTACAGAGGAGGTGACTATACTGCAGCCGCAGCGCAGCATGTCACCTGTGGAAAAGACAGAGGACTCAGCAAGTACCGTTTCTGCAGAACCGTCAGCGGAACAGAGTGACCAAGTACTTCGGACACCTACCAAGGTCAGTGGAAGTGCACCGGTGGATGGGACTGCGGTCTCCACCAACGAGAGCCATCAGGACAGCGGTCCACTGTGGAAAGAGGAGAACTGGAAGGCAATGGGTGAGATTGAGGCCCACCCAGGCAGATGGCCCGAGGGCTCACCAGGAGACCCCGAGTCCCAATGGAGTGCTCCTGCTCAGGGATGGGTGGAGGAGCTAGCGACAATGTCATGGCCCGCCAAGGAAGAGGCTGCGGTCCTTTCCACGGAGCCCAGGAGATGTGGGGCAGTTTGCCCAGATTCACTGCTTGCATCAGCAGGCACTTCAGCGCATGAAGAGGACAATTTATGTACGGGGGAGACTCAGGCCCCCCGTGCCAATTGCTGGCGCATCCGGCAGGGAATCCCGAACCCCAACCAAGAATCGCTCCTAGCCAAGTATGGATAGAGGAGCGGGGGACAGCAGACATGCTGCGGCCCGCTGTGAAAGAGGCTACGGTCCATTCCACGGTGCCCAAGAAGTGCAGGTTAGCTAGCCCGGGGCCCTGGCTGGTGGCGTCAGGGATCAAGGATAGCCATTCATACATGGGGGAGCGGCCCCCCACTTCAGCGGAAAAACTGTCACCGTGGCCGAGGACCGCTAACCTCTACCCCTGCCCTGCCACTGCAGAACTTGAGGAGAAAGAGGAGAACTACTTTCTCACCGAGGAGCCCCAGGGACTGACAATCCGCTCCTCTCCTGAACTACAGACCAAGCTCCTGGCCTCCACTGCTACGCAGGAGGCAGAGAGCCTACAACTCCAGCACAGCATGCCATCTGGGCCGGAGAAAGCATCAGACTGGGCAAGTACAGTTCGTCAGGAGCTATCAGCAGAACGCAGTGCCTGTGATGGTGCACCGCATTACGAGTTCCAGGGTGGGGAGTCAGTCGGTCTCCTTCCACCACAGCAGCGGCTACCCCAGGTAGAGAGTACTGGCGGTACCTCTCCCCAGCGACAGGTAATAATCCCGGAAGGGGAGATGGCAGGTCTCGCTCCCCAACGTTTTGAGCCCCAGCGTGAGGGTGGAGGTGTCCCCTGTGCCAAGCAACGGCGTGCTGCTGTTCCCTTTCCCCAGGATGTGGGAGACTCCCATTGTGGAATTGTTGATGGTGCTGGGATTTGCAATTGGGTGACCCCGAGACGCTGGGCAGACGGCCTAGATCTACAACCACTTTTTCTGGAGACACCGGTCACCCCATCTCCCACCCAGCTTCTGACCGAGGCACCAGGAGAGGGTGCTATCGGCCCGTTTTTCCTGCGGCTGACTGTGGCACCGGGAGAAGGTACAGGCGGTATCCCTCCCTAGCGGGTCATGGCCCCAGGAAATGGGGCCAGCAAGGCTGCCCACCAGCGAGGGGCTAGGAGACCAGGAGGAGAAAAAGCCCTCAACGTCCCACCCGGGCCAGTTGTTTCCCCATGGCAGGGTACCAGCCCCGGGTGTCTGTATGGTCCGTCGAACACCGGTCCAGACCAAGGGGGCAGTTGGAGAATCCCGGGGGCCAGCCTCCTCCCTACGGACTATGGACCGAAAGACTATCGGGGGTTGGCAAAGCATTGCCCCAGCAACCCAAACGTGAGACTTTTTAAAGACACTTGCACCTGGACATCCCCAGGCGGACCCGTAGAGGGTCTCACCGGGTCTGCCATCATGGGACTGGGGGAGCTTTGTGACGGAACGGCCGCCACAGGATTTATTTAGTTTAATTTCATTCTTATTTTGTTATATTTCGTTTACCCTTTATTTATGGAAACTAATTTCCTTTGTTAGATTTAATGTAAAACTGTTGCTAGACTTCTAATTAATCATGTTTTTCCCCTGCACCGATCCTGCTAGTTTATGCTCAGATATATTGTGTGGTTTTAAATGTATTGTCAATTGCTCATTTTTATGTTTTAAATAGACTTATATTTCTTTAGTTAAATGTGGTTTTTAAAAACACTACCCGCCACTAAAGTCAAATGTTTCCTTCATATAGAATGTACAATAGGTTTGTGTAATTTGTGGATTATGCAAAAGTGCTTTCTCTGTAGATATCTGTTATCTGTTTACCTATTGTGAAATGCTGGGAGTCACATTGTTTCAGCCACCCACTATCTGATTCCCTTTACAATGGGTTATGTAAATCACTGTATGTGGTCACTGTGAGGTGAAGACTTCATCTGCATACAACTTGTGGACCCAAGTGAAGACTTGAGAGGACCTAAGAGAAGCCTGCAATGGTCTTGGAACCTACCAATCAGAACCTGGGCATGGCTAGCCCTGTGCAGAATTCACTCCAGGGGTCTGGGGGCGGGCATGGGAGAGAACAATGGGACTGTACCATATAAAAGGACCGTGTAGGTTCTGCTTTTCATTAAACATTCTGATTTACCTTCAAACCTGTACTGAGTCACGACTAGTATTTGGGGAGGGCATAATCACTGAAGAAGCCAGCTTTACGGAATCCTTCGCTTCCAGATCATCCAAGGACCGCTGCCAATCTCTATCCCACCTTGCTATCTCGCTACCCGGCTAAACTCTCCAGCAAGACTCGGCGCCGCAGACGGAGCTACCCCTGCAGGGTAGCGGATCTGTTACAACGGGTATATCTAACCAGGCAGATACGGGTATATCTAACCAGGCGGATACGGGTATATCTAACCAGGCGGATACGGGTATATCTAACCAGGCAGATACGGGTATATCTAACCAGGCAGATACGGGTATATCTAACCAGGCAGATACGGGTATATCTAACCAGGCAGATACGGGTATATCTAACCAGGCAGATACGGGTATATCTAACCAGGCAGATACGGGTATATCTAACCAGGCGGATACGGGTATATCTAACCAGGCAGATACGGGTATATCTAACCAGGCAGATACGGGTATATCTAACCAGGCAGATACGGGTATATCTAACCAGGCAGATACTGAGTGAGGAAATTTCCATTCAGATTTCAATCATTTAATGAGTGTAATCCCTCCCCCCATTTTATCATCCAAACCTTTGTGGTTATATATTCTATAGGGAATTCTTGTTACAAAAATGTGAAATGGGAACCTGTTACTGTATTTTTCAGAGAAAATATAACATTTTAATCAAAAAATGAAAAAAAAAAATGAAATATTTACCTTGTGTTTTGAAGGAAGGTGTTTTATGAATAATATGACTATGTATAAAACACTGGCCTTGCTCCCAGCGTGGGAAATGAGAAGGTGAGTAATGGCAGTGGTATTGCTCATTTTATATGTCACAAATGGACAATACCATCACTTTGGAACTAAAAATAAATAAATAATTGTTTTGTTTGCTTTTAGGTTTTACATGGTCAGGTTTGGTATTAATGCAAAGGCCAGACTCTGACCTGTCCAATGACACCTCACTTGACCTTGTGAGGTGTAAAGATTAGTGACGTAGGGGTCCAAATTTCCCCGCAGTGCGGCGGTTCAGGTTTTTGATGTAACAATGGATTGTACCATCACACATCACCTCTACACTTGTTGGTGACATGAGAAATGTGATGGTTAGTGCAGCATCATTGTTTACTTTTGTGGTAGGGTCGTGGCCAAAGAGGGTCAGGACAGCCAGGAGGTTGCACTGCAAACAACGTTTATTTTGGTGTGGTAAATATCTTGCGGGTTTTTTGGGTGATTCCTCTTTAAATCACATGTTTTGCCACGCAGAAAAGAAAGTAACAATAAATGATAAACAAATGAACAGGCCTACTCCTGTCAGGAGGCTAACTCACAGTAGTATGTTCTGACTACAGGAGACTGGAGCAGCTACTCTGCTTCCAGCACAAAAAAAAACATAAACCATACGTTTTGAACAGTAGGCAACCAAAATTCAGTCTCTTACCAGACGACTTAGGAGACAACCTCTCTGGGCTTGGTTCAGCTCCACTCTGAGCTATTTCCCTGTTCTCCCAGACCTACTAAATAGGCCTGAGCTAATTAGGATATGGAAAAGGTGTGCTAGCAGGGCAGGAGCCTTTAACCTGTTAGTAGCCTGGATACACAGCACGTTGCAACCTCAGGCTTATATACGCATGATCCTGTACTCTGTCACACATCCCCCTCCCCAGCTGAACACAGGAGTGAGAAGCGGCCGCCGCCGCAAGGCCATGCACTCTAGAGAGAGCATCAGCGTTCCCATGCAGCAAACCAGTCCGGTGCTGCACAACAAAGTGAAACGGTTGCAACGACAAAAACCACCGCAGGACCCTGGAGTTCCTGTCCCTGTTTGTGTGCATCCAACGCAAGGGAGCATGGTCAGTAACCAGGGTAAACCGTCGTCCCAGTAAGTAATATTTGAGAGTGTCCATGGCCCACTTTATGGCCAAACACTCCTTTTCAACCACAGCATAGCGCTGCTCTCGGGGTAATAGTTTTCGGCTTAGGTATAACACGGGATGCTCTTCCTCATCTACGTACTGGGAAAGTACAGCCCCTAAGCCCACGTCAGAGGCATCAGTCTGTAGAAAAAACTCCTTCGTAAAGTCTGGCGCTACCAGGATCGGTTGTTGGCACAGTACAGAGCGAAGATCCAAGAAGGACTCCTCTGTTTTGCTGTCCCAGCTCACCATGTCTGGTACTCTTGCCTGAATGAGGTCAGTGAGGGGAGCAGCTCTGGTAGCAAAATGGGGTATAAACCGGCGATAGTACCCAACCAGTCCAAGAAATGTTCTGACCTGTTTCTTCCTAAGTGGTCGAGGCCAATTCTGTATGGCTCCCACCTTGTCAATCTGAGGTTTCACCAATCCTCTCCCAACCACGTAGCCCAGGTATTTGGCTTCTGCTAAGCCGATAACACACTTAGAGGGGTTTGCTGTCAACCCAGCCTTTCTAAAGGTGTCCAGCACTGCCTCTACGTTCGGCAGGTGCGAGTCCCAGTCTGTGCTATGAATAATAACGTCATCGAGATAGGCGGACGCATAATGGGCATGGGGCCTGAGCAACTTGTCCATCAGTCTCTGAAAGGTTGCCGGGGCACCATGTAGACCAAATGGCATTATTGTATATTGGAGCAAGCCATCAGGTGTAGTAAACGCTGTCTTCTCCCTGGCGCGCTCAGACAGTGGTATCTGCCAATAACCCTTGGTCAGATCCAACACAGAGAGGAATCTGGCTTTTCCAAGTCTCTCCACCAACTCATCGACCCGTGGCATGGGATAAGCGTCAAACTTTGAGACTTCATTCAACTTTCTGAAGTCATTGCAGAACCTTATAGAGCCATCAGGTTTGGGCACCAAAACAATTGGGCTGGACCAGTTACTATGAGATGCTTCTATCACCCCGAGCTCAAGCATTTTCTTAACTTCAGCCCTTACCGCTTCCCTTCTGGCCTCGGGAATCCTGTAGGAATTAACTCTAACAGTAGCTCCAGGCTCCGTAAGAATGTCATGGGTAATCTCCCAGGTTCTGCCCGGTATTGGTGAGAAGACATCCCCATTTCTCTCGACCATGTCATTAGCCTGCTCTGCTTGCTCAGGAGTCAGCTCTGCTGAAATTGACACGGACTGTTCAAAGGCAAGGGAACCTATCGTTATGTCCCCCATGGCAACTGCACTGGCTTCTCTGTCCCTCCATTGTTTCAGAAGGTTTATATGAAACACGGCCTCCTTCTTACGGCGATTGGGCTGACTGAGCCTGTAATTTACAGGACTCACTTTCTCCAGAACTTCGTAAGGCCCCTGCCACTGGGCCAGAAGTTTACTCTCCGCCGTGGGAACAAGGACCATAACCCGGTCACCCCTTTTAAATTCTCTCACGGTGGCCCTTTGGTCATAGTGGAGTTTTTGGACACTTTGAGCCTGCTCCATGTGCTGGCGTACAAGAGGAACAATTCGGGCCATACGCCCCTGCATCTGTTCCACATGCTGTACCACATTTGTCCCAGGGACACCTTGTTCCTCCCAGGTTTCTCGTAGAACATCCAGTATCCCCCTGGGGTGCCTCCCATACAGAAGTTCAAATGGTGAGAAACCTGTAGAGCTCTGTGGAACCTCTCTGACAGCAAAAAGCAGGTATGGGAGCAGTAGGTCCCAGTCTTTCCCATCCCGACTAACAACTTTTCGTAACATCCCTTTCAGGGTGCGATTGAACCTCTCTACCAGCCCATCTGTCTGGGGATGGTACACTGAGGTCCTCAAAGTACGTATACTCAACGCCTTACATAATTCCCTCATAAGCCGGGAAACAAATGGGGTACCTTGATCGGTTAGTATTTCCTTTGGAATGCCAACACGTGCAAACACATGGACCAATTCCTTTGCGATATTTTGGGAATTGGCCTTTCGCATTGGAATGGCCTCGGGATATCGGGTGGCATAATCGAGGATCACTAGGATATACTGATGACCCCTAGCAGATTTATCCAACGGACCCACTAGGTCCATACCAATTCTTTCAAAGGGCACATCAACAATCGGAAGAGGTATGAGGGGTGCTCTTAGCTTAGGTCTGGGGGAGGAGAGTTGGCATTCGGGACAAGAAGCACAATACCTCTTAATTTCCTCATATACCCCTGGCCAAAAGAACCTTCTTAGAACCCGTTCTTGAGTTTTCTCCACTCCCAAGTGTCCCCCAAGAGATGAGAGTGGGAAAAATCCAGCACCTTCCGGGTGTAGGAAGAAGGCACCACTAGCTGCTCAATTTCTTGGCCTTCATCTGAAGTTACTCTGTAGAGCAGGTCATTTCTGAGGATAAAATAGGGACATGTAGCTTTTGTACTACCTTCAACAGGTACCCCATTCACCTCCACCACAGTACTCCTAGCATTCTGTAACAGAGGGTCATTTACCTGGGCTCTCCCAAAGCTAACACTGGAAGTATCCAAAGCTCTGGGGTCTTTCGCCCCAACCTCTACGTCTTGCTCGGTGTGGGGTTCCCTTTGTTCACCCACTATATCTTCTTCAGTACACTGAGTGCCAACACCTTTCCCTGCCCGTTTCCCATGGTCACCCAACAAAGCCCCATTAATGGCTTTATTAACCCTTTCGCTGCTGAGGCTTTTCCCGCCCCTATGCTGAGGTCATTTTTACCTGTTTTGCGCATCATGTTTAAATGTGTTTTGAAGGCTTATTTTAGTATATGACCCAGACATATTATATATCGTTCTTTCCGTCAGACTCAGTAGATTCATAATATGTCATTATTATATGTATACGTTATGTCATGTCTGTATATTATAACAAAAAATGCAATAAAATATGTATTTTCAATAATTTACAATGTGTAAAGTGTTTTTTTCCACATTTTAACATGCGAGCAATTGCGGTTATATTTTGTATGGGGTGCGCTTGTTAAAAAAATTAGAGATGGGGTCTCGTTACATTTTTTTTTGGGGAAAATGACACTATTTTTTAACAAACGCACCGCATACAAAAATCGTTAGTGCAGCATCATTGTTCACATTATAATTGAAATGGGAACAATATTGCTGCATTAACAAACCAAAAAAAAAAAAAAAAGTGTTTATTTTTTTTTTTAATTTTTTTTTTATTTTTTTTTAATTTTTATTTTTAATTTTTTTTTTTTTTTTACAAAATTTTCCCCTTTCATGTTTGGTATCGTTGGAACGGCCATGCTCTGGCGATCCAACGATACCAAAATTTAACCCCTAGCTGCCACGGATCGGGAGATAGGGAGTTCATTGGAACTCCCTATCTCCACAGTTGGTGGCAGTTAGGGGTTAAGTCTAGGACTGGCGTCATCGTGCTACGCACGATGACGCCAGTCCTCTGGGGGAGTTCCCGGAGGCTTGGCCGACATCCAAGATGTCGGCCAGCTCCGGGAAAGGATCGCGAACCGGCGCTTTTCAGCGCCGATTCGCGATCCAGCTCCCCAGGGGTTAATGCCAGGCATCATTTGGAAGGGCAGGCTGTGCCCTTCCAAATGATGCCTGGGTTAACCCCCTGTGCGCGCCGCCGATCGGGAGGGAGAGAGGTCCGAAGGACCTCCCCCCCTCCCTTTCAGGCGCCTCCTCCGCACATGCGGGGGGGGCGCCTGAATTAGGTGTCATCGCGCCCCCGCGATGACACCTAATTCTGGCGGCTGCTGGTCCGGATGCCGGGCTGACATCCAGGATGTCAGCCCGCACCGGAGGGGCCAGCGATCGGCCGGAACCCGGCCGAACGCTGACCCCGATGGGAGGACGCGCTCAGCGCGTCCTCCGCATACCAGCGGGACTGCTGAGGACGCTCTGAGCGCGTCCTCAGCAGTGAAGTGGTTAAACCTCCGTCTGCTTTCTCTGCATTGCCTTCTGGTTTTGTGACTTTTTGGATTGGTAATCTACAAGTCAGGGGGAGAAAAAGGGAATATGTCGAGAAGACCATCACCTTGTTTTAACAGTTTTGGGGACTGCAAGAGGCAGTAAAAGTCAGGGAAGTTCCTTCCTATGACTAAGGAATAGGGTAACCATGGCACAACTACCGCTGATATCTTTACCAGCCTGTCTTGTACATAAACCTCTATATCGGCGGTAGGATATCTTACAGTACTTCCGTGAATACAAAGCACACCCACTGTGTGGTGCCCCTGTATATGTGTCGGCTTGACTAAGCCACCAGCCACTAGAGTCAAGGCACTTCCAGAGTCAACTAGTGCCACTGTATGTTGATTATTCAACTGGACTGGTACTCGGAAAGTATGCAAATCTTCTACCAGGCCCGCTAAGCAGATTAGTCCACAAAAGTTTTGGGGGTTCTCCCCAAGTCCACACTGCATTGGCTTCGGGAGGTTAGGGCACCGTGCCCTGACATGGCCTTTACCCCCACACTCGAAGCAGGTTATGGAGTTTCCACCAAAGTGGTCGTTTTTCAAAGGAATGGGGGTCCTGGAGTCTGTTTTGCGCAGATGCACTCCTTCTCTGGAAGTAGCTTCAGGTTCACTCCGCTGGACTTTTGGTCTCTGGTTCGGCCCCAGATACCTAGAGGACTTTTCCAAGTCTCTTGCAGACAAGTATCTTTCTACTTGGGCTATCATGGCCTCATAATTAGTGGGGTTTCCTTGGCGGACCCACTCACGAAGACCACTGGGAAGTTCTCTTAAATATCGATCCAGTACTAGGGATTCCACCATCTGGGCAGGACTCTGGGACTCCGGTCTGAGCCATTTCCGGGCCAGGTGGATTAGGTCAAACATCTGGGATCTAGGAGCCTGTCTCTCATTGAATCGCCATTTGTAAAAACGCTGGGCCCTTACAGTAGTGGTGACGCCCATACCGGGCCATTATTTCTGCCTTTAACTGTGGATAATCTGCAGCGGCTTCCTCTTCTAGGTCAAAGTACGCTTTTTGTGCTTCTCCCAGGAGAAAGGAGCAATAATTCCTGCCCACTGTTCTGGAGGCCAGGCTTCACGGGTGGCTGTTCGCTCAAAAGCCAGCAGATAGCTCTCCACATCATCTTCGGGAGTCATTTTCTGCAAACAATTGCTTGCCCGTATTTTGCTAACCCCTCCTGTTTGCACAGGCGCTCCCCGGTTAGCGATATATTCCAGAATACCTTTAAGCAGCGCATGGTCAGACTTCTGTGCCTCCGCCAGGGCTCCAATTTGTTGGGCTAAGAGTCTGTTGCCCTCCTGCTGTGCTACTACAGCTTGCCGGTTTGTTTCTTGTTGGGCTGCAGCTTGCCTGTTTGTTTCTTGCTGCACCGCCGTGGCCTGCACCAGGGCCTTCACAACGTCCTCCATTTTCTATGGGTCCTGTACCTTTAAGGTTCTTGTGGCAACTGAACCGGCACGAAAGAAATCCCACCGCTGCCACCACTTGTGGTAGGGTCGTGGCCAAAGAGGGTCAGGACAGCCAGGAGGTTGCACTGCAAACAACGTTTATTTTGGGTGTGGTAAATATCTTGCGGGTTTTTTGGGTGATTCCTCTTTAAATCACATGTTTTGCCACGCAGAAAAAGAAAGTAACAATAAATGATAAACAAATGAACAGGCCTACTCCTGTCAGGAGGCTAACTCACAGTAGTATGTTCTGACTACAGGAGACTGGAGCAGCTACTCTGCTTCCAGCACAAAAAAAAACATAAACCATACGTTTTGAACAGTAGGCAACCAAAATTCAGTCTCTTACCAGACGACTTAGGAGACAACCTCTCTGGGCTTGGTTCAGCTCCACTCTGAGCTATTTCCCTGTTCTCCCAGACCTACTAAATAGGCCTGAGCTAATTAGGATATGGAAAAGGTGTGCTAGCAGGACAAGAGCCTTTAACCTGTTAGTAGCCTGGATACACAGCACGTTGCAACCTCAGGCTTATATACGCATGATCCTGTACTCTGTCACACTTTATATTTGAAAAGTGAAAATTATTACTATTGGAAAGAAAAAAGGAGTAAATCTTTATTTTTTATTTTTCTATTTAAAACCTGGTCTTGTTTGGTATCATTTGAAAGGCCTTTCCAGTGATACCTCACATAACCCTGTAGCTTCTATAGAGTTGGAGTTACAGGGAACCAAATGCAGACATAGTTATCCTTTCTCTGGGCATATTCTGAGTCATGGGCCAGGAGCTGCTGCTCCATCTATCTGCCCATATGTTAATCCGGCCCTGCCTCTCAGTGTCTCTTAGTCTGTGTGCCTCTGTCGGTGTCTTTGTTATGGCCTGTTATGGTCTTTGTCTCTCAGTCTCATTTAACCTTTCAGTGTCTGTCCTACATACGTATTTGTCGATTGTCAGTGTCTTTGTGCACGACAGTGTCTCTGTGTGGAATGTTTAGAAAAGGCTGCAGGAGGTCTATTGTTTGTCCAGGCTACCTGGGATAAGAGCTGGCAGTTGAAGGAGATAAAACAGGGAACTTAAAAAACTTTTAATCTACCTCCTGGTGATGTCCTTTGAATACATGATCCCACACAATACAATGATGCGAGTCGGTGACTGACCCATTCACTCCATTCTATGGCCAAAGCCACACAGTGAGGAGCAAGTGATGGAAAGATACAACACAAAATATCACACAATGGATGCGCCCAGTGACACATATAGAGGAAAATATCACACAATAGATGCACCCAGTGACATATATAGAGGAAAATATCACACAATGGATGCACCCAGTGACACATATAGAGGTAAATATCACACAATGGATGCACCCAGTGACACATATAGAGGAAAATATCACACAATGGATGCACCCAGTGACACATATAGTGGAAAATATCACACAATGGAGGCGCCCAGTGACACATATAGAGGAAAATATCACACAGTGGATGCGCCCAGTGACACATATAGAGCATGTAGCGATGTGTTAAAGTTTACTGTGGCAGTACCCATTTTTGGCCACAAGATGGAGACAATCACGATTAAAGATCCTGGACACTCGAACTACATGTCCCGGCATGCTTTGCGAAGAAACAGGAAGTGGGTGGGTTTGTGGAGACGCTGTACATCCTGCACCTCGTGGAGAACAGGCAGAGCGCGCC